>JAPMOB010205034.1:0-15109 GCA_029875015.1 Lepomis gibbosus
ACATTACTATTGGGTGTTTGTAGTAAAAATACATGTTTATATTTGGCAAAGTAAGATACTGAAGAAAGTAGCATTTTGGTATATGCACCAAAATTCGGCTCTAGCACAATACAACTCCCGCCTGCTGAAAAGCGAACCTCTAGGTATATTTTAGCAATGTATGTGCCATGATGTTTGGTTGAGTTTCTTATTGTTTGTACTACTTATAGAACATTTTAGGCAAATCACTGTCCCATTTTATTTTAATCATCAATGAGTTCTGACTTTCTAACCTCTCTGAACGTCTCTAAAAGCCAATGCTGTGCTTTCCAAGAAAAAAAACTTACTGTATTTGATCCAGTAAGAGGAATGATTTTGCTCCAAGTTATGCAACACACTTCACCACCAACAATTTCTCATGTCCTGAGAATAAACGGCCGGCTCATAAGATGACAGCAACAAAACAAAACACAAAGTATTGGTGTTTTTAAGAAGCCCGTGAAACATATGTTGCAGCATATGGTCCAGAGAGGAGATCGGAATCTGATTTGCCGTCAGACAGTTTAACTCAGAGTAAAAAGTTTGAAAAACACCCCAGCACACGGCTGCTTTTGGAAAACACATTAACCTTTTCGCCGAGTGGGAAGGCACTGAAGGCACAGCTGTGAGGGCAAAGTGGAAGCAGTGGAGGAGCATTTAGATTTGCAGTGTTGCACCTCACCCCCACCACTGACGTGACTCAAACAGGCTTTTTTTCATGTCTTTTCGTCACACTGAGCCCAATCATACACAAGCACATCCACAGGGGGTGCAATCTACAGAACCTACAATTGTAGAGGAGGTAAAATTGCAATCAATCGACGTGGCAGGCGACCCCCAAGGGTCAGTTTACAGTTTCATTAGAGGAGCAGCAGAAAAGCTTCACAGTGACCTGGTGGACTGTGAATCTCATGCCACTAAATTATCTCCTGTTTAGCTGACAAACCAGACTGTGGGCCCTCACTTATAGGGCTAAGCTTCAAATACTGTTTGGTGCAATTAAGACAGCCACTCACCGCTCTGTGTGTGTAACTGTTAATATGCACATCAATGGGGACTCAGATAGCCTCAAAGCAGCAAGACTGAATCAAAACATAAACATTGCAGGCTATAAAACCAAAACACCAAACATTGAGCTGAAAGATGCTAAAACACTCAGGGGAGCTTTTGTGGGTTTGTCACTATGAATAACACCCTTCACGTTAATCACTGGATCCATAGTTAATAAAGACATTTTGATGAAGCAGCTTTAGATAAAATAAAGTTTCAACAAAATTTAAACATTTTAGCAAGAAACCACGGTGAGTCTTCCATAAAAGCTTCAGAAATGCTACTTTATTTGGCAGAAAATACCTACAAGTTCGAGTTTGGCACACCCAGTGGCTTTCTCTGGCATACCTACTAATTCAGACAACCATACTCACAACAAGGGATAGATATTTTAGGGTACATCATAGCATCAGTATTTTTAAACATTGGATGTCACATAAGAAAGGGTCCCTCCTTTGGTCATGATGTGTGAATGTTTTCAGCTTGTTAACACTTCACTTTCTGATATATAACCAAATATGTAAGCATGGAAATATAATGGGGTGATTTTGAAATGTGAAGTTAAGAATAAACTTAATTAAAAATAACCCGGGAAAACACTCTCAAAGCCGTGACTCTGTGTTAACGAACCTTTAGGAGGGAGTGTGAACATGAGAGTCAATGAGGCCACATTTCTACACTTTCTGACATGATAAAAAATAAAGGCATCACGTTAAGCCTTTTTCCCCCCGTATAAAGCTCTCCAAAGAGGGATCAATAATACTCTTAAAAATGAGAGAAACTCTCTGCAGTCAGCTCTTATGTTGTCCGTCACACATTATTCAGTGAGCTGTTAAAAAATAAATTCACATGACTGATGCTGGTGTCTGTCAGGATGTTGGGAACACATCGTATTGCAAAATGATATCCCATTTACATTGTTTTACAGTAACGCTGCTATTATTGCAGTCATTAGTCTAAATTACTGACTCATAACACAGCATTTCTGTGCAGCCAAAGCCAGCGGTTTGTGGTTTAATTTATATGTAAATGCATTTGTACCCTGTGTATTATTTTGTCAGCACATCATTTGTTGAAATGAGATATTGGATGTTTGGTTTGGAGGGATGTTGATTACAACTCAAATGTTCGAACTCCAGAGAATAAGTCCAATTTCTTTAAGTTGGAACAAGATTTTCGGTGGAATAACAGGCAGATTTCCTTTCTGATTTCCAGCCTTGACGTGAAGCAGAATGGGTTTATATTTATTCTCACATTGTTAACCTGTGGAGACGGCTTGAAAATAGGAAAATGCCTTAACTTCTCTTTCTCAGCAAAGGAGTACCACAGTGATAAATGTAAAAGCTTTCCTAAATGTGTTGCATGTTTATACCTTACTATGTTACAATCACTGTATAGAAGTAGTAGCTGAATGAACATTTATTCATACAAAATGCTAACAAATTATCTTCCAGCTGTAAGGGTGAGAAAGAAGTATTTATTTACAGTTTGAATATTCAATCATACACTTAATTAACCCATTTCAGATGGCATTATTTCTGGTTTGCTTCTTACAGAGTCCCAAGAGACTGTGATTACACTGAGCTAATCATTAGCAGTCTGAAATCTAACTTGTGACAGCCCTGTTGCTGTAAGCAATTAAGGTTTTTTGAGAGAAAGCGAATTCTTCAGAACTCAGTATACAACTGGGTTTAGAATTTCAAAACAAAGAAAACAAAGCTGTCAAAGCTGCAACAGCTCGATAGAAGATAAAAACAGCTGAAGGTCGTGAGCAACCATGGCTTCATCTCGACTTATTTGGTTATTAAATTCACAAAGCCACCCACAATGAAGCCAAAATTATCTAGTGCTTCCTCTGCATATATGATTTCTGATTGAGCACAAGTGCACAGTGAGGATTATAATGTTCTGGGTGACCTTTAATCAAACTTGAGATTCATATATTATTACAAAATGTTTCTTAGCTTTTGGGGTTACAGCTTTTTACAGCCGTTATCATCGTTTTGTCCAATCAGTAGTCACCTTTTCAAAACTCTGAACACAGCTAGCCCAACATCGGCCTGTTTATACCATACAATTAACACAATTCATGTTGTTTACACAGAATATCAATCAATTAACCCATTTCTAATACGCTAAGTTTTTATTTCATTAGGTTCCAGGTCACCCACTAACAAAACCAGGAATGTGTTATTTACAAATGCTAGCACACAACATGTCAGAAATGAAGACATCATTTTCAAAACCTTATATTATGCATAATGCATCTACTTCTGCGACAGAAGCAGATCAAAATCTATACTGAAACAGCTGATAAGCATTTCTGAATAAACATATCATTGAAACATTGAGAAATAGCTAACTTATTGTAATTTGGGTAAAATAGATCATTACAGCTAATTCCAATCATAACCAGAGACACACATTTCTTTCAAAATTACATACACAATGAAGTCAAAAGGACACTTAGTGAAGTTGAGTTGTCCAGTTCTAAAAAAGGGGAGAAGAATAGTTGGCCTAGGGAGAGGAAGAGGGGCCAGAGAGAGGAGTAGCTCAGCCTGGGTTTTTGTTTCAATGTAATTGTTTATTTACATTTACAATTACTCATTTGTATCCAAAGAGACTTACATTTGAGGAACAACATACAAACATCAGTAAAACATCACTACAGTAAGAGATCTACAAGTGACAAAATATACCATAAGCGAGCTATTAGAACATACAGCATTGACAGGGTATGTACCTTGGGAACTAAGTAAGAATTAGGGAATGGTACAATCAATACAAGAGAAGAGCACAGGAAGTGCACGTTAGAGGTTTGAGGTGTTATAAGAGGAATTGTTCTCAGAAGAGATGAGTTTTCATGAGCTTCTTGAAGTGATAGAATTTGTGTCAAAACACAATCTCTGCTTTGAGGGCATGTGGTGGCTCATTCCACCATCATGGTGTTACAGATAAGAACAAGGACTGAGACTGCTTTGTGTGCAGGAATGGCAGATCCAGACGCCATTTGTTGAAAGAGCGCAGTGTTGAGCCAAAAAAAGCCACATAGGTTGGAGTATTTGTGATCACTGGCTGCAATTTCAAAAGTTGCTAGTAAAACTTTTACTTCTGCAATTCTGTCATTTTTTCTACTGTACATTCTATAAAGTAAAGATGACTCATTCACTTTTACATAGTTTGTTGCCATAAATGCACACATTCGACCCCTCAAGCTAAAATTGTAGGGGGTTTACAGTCAAAGGAAACTGAATTACAAAAAAACAATAGATTTCACATTGTCTACTGCATGCAGGTAGAGCTGAAACATGAAAAGTAATGCAGTTTTTGTAATACCATCTACTGTTTGTATTTAGAAAGTTGTGGTGCTATGATAGATTGATCTGTTCCTCTTGGAAAGAAAAGATGCTAGTGTATGACAGAAGGATTTGATTTTGAGACAGGTTTGCTGTGTTTTGATAGAATTTGTGTATGTAGAGAATCTTTTTTTGCATTATGAAATGTAAAATTAGTGCTTTAAGAACAAAATGTACTATTTGGCTAGTTGTGTGAGGTAGGAGTGTTACTGTGTTAAGACTTTAACAGCTACTTTTGGTAGACATGTGAAATCATTGATAAAACCCTTACAGTATACAGGGATGCTTGAATAGGAACTTCTCATAATATGACAGAGTAAAGAATTTCTCGAACACTTGTCTGTTCCATTTACAATGTATAAATTGCAGAAACACAAGGCCTGATTTTAAAAAAACCCCTAACAATTAGATTACACAGAATAATATATAATTCTGTGGTTTAGTAGTGGCAGTTGTGGCAGTGTTTGTCCATGATTCAGAGGTATGAATAGTCAAAAGCAGGCAATAAGCAATCTGTTAGCTTAGTGCAAGAACTGGATGTGTCAGGAGGTTAGCCTCTACCAAAACAGGAGAACTGCAGCTCCCGGTAATTCTAATTTATGTGTTGTGTCTTCTTAGCCACAGGTTATCTTACTCTCAGAATCACCTGGTTTTGTTCAGAGCTAAAAGGCGTGCGAACCCCGCGGACTTCTAAAGTGTTGTGTGCTGTCACCGGGGTTAGGCTAACGTTAGCTGCCAATGGCCAGTAAAAAAACCCAACAACCTAAAAATGGCTGCTTGTTAAACCACACATGTTGTTTTTATTTTTTAACATTAAGAAGAAGATTTAACATGTGGGTGTGCAGGCTAAGCCACATTTGACAGAGCTGATGACTCAGTAACCAGGACTATAAGTAGTTTAATTACTTGTAGTACTTACTTGCCCTGCCCAACACTGACCAGTAAATCTGTATCTGTAATAATATCTGACACAATGTGACTTTCCCATTTTAGTGTCTCTTTGTAATTCACACAGTGGACTTCGCAGCAGGTGCAGATGTGCAGTGAAGGGTGTACACATGGAATAATTGAGGGCAACGTATAAGTTTTTCCCCAGAAATCTGATGGCGTGATTATTGATAAGGACTGTCAGGGATTTAGCATAAAGAAAAGCCCTCTAACAGCAAACTGCCACTGCTCAGCTGTTCCAAAGTAGCCCGCTGGCAGCGAATCAAACCTGGCAGTCCACTGTGATCGGCACTGACTCTGAGGCTGCACCTCCAGTCCACTTTGATCTCAAACACTCCGGAGACGCATCTAATGGAGAAGTTGTGGATCTTATTTGTGCATGTTAGAGTTTGTCTAATGTGTTCTTAAGTCCTTTTCACACAGACTATATAGCTCATATGACAACGACTGATTTGGCAATATGAGAATCCCTTATGGTATCAGCATAATAAACCACAAACAGACAGTGACTTAAAAGTTGCTCTATTAAATTAATTTAACTGGAAAAGCATGAAAGATAAAATAAAAAACACAATATCTTTATACTGTACAACTTTATGTCGAACACCTCTAAAATAACAGTAATTATCATGGGTCATTGAAACCTCCTGTGAAACCATTTTCTTTATAGCATCTCTGTCATGATGAGGGGCCCAGCAAACCTGTACAATAACACACTTCTGCAGGTTTTTCAGCCTGTTTTAACTGACCTGTAATTGGACAGGAACATTATGAATCTGTAGAGTCTAGTGCACAATATTATGCACACACGTATTATATTTTCGGTGTGATGAAAAGGCATGACTATCTCACCCAGAGAAGTAAACACCAACGGGAGTGTTGCCTGCCGGCAGTCTTCCTTTCTTCCTCCCTTCTTCCAACCTTGTTCCCCTTTTTTACTGTGTCTGCAAAGCTCAACATTTAACGCTCCAATGTAACCTTTCAGATGTCAATAAATGTTGCGGTCGCAAGAAGGCCAGATCAGGACAGAAAGCAGAGAGTTGACCTGCACTTGCCTTAAAAGTCGTGAGCCTCATGTTCTCCCAGCTGCCGTCCAAAATGTAATAAACCTTTCACTTCACGTATGGCCGACCAGTCGCTACAAACTGGCTTGTAACCCCATAAAGGTATGTATACGATTAACTGAACTTAAAAAGGTCTAAGGGGCTTACATAATCAATTCCTGATTGTTTCCTCCCTGACATAAAATCGATGGATGGCCCATAATGAAAGCTGTGCTACTGTAATGTCGGGGTATGACTTCGAGAACATTCGATTATCGGGCCACCATGTGAAGGACCTTCAGAAGGCTTCTTCAAGGATGGAGGTGTTTTTAAACTATAGCATCCAAGAGTCTGAAAGGATGAGAAAGAGTGTGGAGCATGCAGTAAGGCTGTGTTCACTGTCAGTATGATCTAAGAGTTTTATTTGATGAACAATTTAACACTTTATTATGGCTTGAAAGTGTCCCCTTTGCATATTTCAAATGATGCACTCAAATCTAGAATGACTGGTCTCTGGCAGTGAGGAAGGATGAAATAAAACTCTTCACACCACAGCGAGTTGATTCCTGTTTTAACATGTGGATAAGGTTGCGTTGTCCTGATCGGGAGAAATGTCATGTTGCCCTGAACTAGGGGGCGTGGATTACAAGCCAACATCATAGATTTTTCACATATATTCCAGTTCAGTAATTATACTAGTAAGGTGTTATTTAACTGTACTGTCAAGCACTAAAAGACACCTTACCAGAAGGATGAACTGCTAAAAATTTAAAAAGTCTGTCTTTCCAGAATCAACGTTCAATATAACTGGAAGTCGTCACTGTCAATATTTGTGATTGGAAGTACCACAGTTCTGTAGTTTCCCTTGTATAACCTCTAAAGAGACTTTTTTTAACCACAGTCATTTAGGGGCTCTGACTGGCTAGCCACATTGCTGCAGCACAACACAGATTTTACTAGCTGCAAGTAACACAATTCAAAGCTGTTTAGCTTCACAAGTCAAAGCTACACACCAAGCAACTGGTGTTTTGTATTCATTTTGATATCTGACATGTGGTTTGCAGTATGTTTCAGTCATAAATGTGTGCACATAGGACATTCCTGAACACCTGCTGGAAACATAAACTCCTGTAAGAATCATTCAGAATATTTTGTGTATCTTTAACCAGTGGGATGAAGGGCTACCACAACTGTCCAATATACATGCTGCTTTTGATCAGTGTCTCCTGGCAGGAAACCAACTTTTCCACTCAGATACAGACTGAAGTGAACCACTTGTACTGCAAGGGTGATTTTTATTTTTATTTTTAATGCTTTATTTTAGTAGGGGCCAATACAGCTTGCATGGATTTCTGGGGACAAAAAAAAATCCAATGTGTGTATCATAGTGTTTTTAGCAATTGCTTATTTGCAACACCGTCCCTAGAAGGGCTTTTAAAGAAATAAAACATTAAAACAGTGAGGAAAAAAGAAAATGAAAAAGTATAAAAGCACAATAATTGCTCCCTAAATTTCTGTTTCCACACTTGTGTTGGCCGGTCCCTGAAAACCACTGGCCCAGTTTATTCTTCTCTTCAACAAACTGTAATAACTAATGGAGTTTGAGCTTGAATGGTGAAGCTCCACTCTCTTCAGGCTGGTTTGGGATTACTCAGTCTTGTTAAAAAACACACACACACACGCACACATAAAAACAAAAACCTCTTAACAGCCTTTATCTGTCCTCCATGGCTGCTTGTTTGCTGCAGACAGTCCCTGACTGTCCCTGACCTGCACAAGGCCCTTGTCACATCTCTCTTTCAGCCCAGAGAAATGGAGTTTGACTCAGGCTGTTCTTGCCCTGAATTCTCCGGGGGCTGTATTAAAAAGGCATCGCAGCAATGTTGACAGGAATACATTTATCGGGATTGTGTCTCCTTTCAAGAGGCGGCTGGTGGTGGCGCTGGCTGCCACAGGTCGCCTTGGCTGGCTGGCAGGCCATTTGATCTCCATATCACCTGCACTGGATAGTCCCGCACCATGCTGCCGCTTCAGACGGAGCCTCACATCATGGAGTAGATAGAGATCAGATGGGTGCTGTTTTATATTTAATTTTTTTTCAGACCAAAGCAGATTTTTTTGGCAAATAAATCCGTGAGCAGCAGTTACTGTTTCTCCTCTCCTCGTGCTTTTTGTCAAGCTTGGCAGTAATTGCCCGGCTGTGAGGCATTTGGAATATGAATGTAGAAGCTAATGACATCAGTAGCTTCATACCTCTTGCACTCAAAATGCTGTGCTGAGATTTAAAGCATTGGAAAGATCTACATCTGTTGTCATTTTAGCTTTCTGCTTCAATTCAAATCAGCCAGCAGGGGGATATTTCACTCCTCTGTGTATCAAACTTTGTCATGGTTTACAGCACCTGCAAACCCTTATAAAACGTAAGAACCGTTATTGTGACAGTATATCTAGCATCCTTTATTTTTAGTGCAAATGAACACCTACACTCCCATCTACAAAATGGGGATTATATAGTTTGTAGGACTATGTGTAACATATATAATTTAGAAGTTTCCACTCCAAGAAACTACCTCCTCCTAAAACCTCCTCTGCCGTTCATTAGCTCTTTCAACAGCCCTAGTACATCATCATATCTTGTGCATCTAGGTGATAACTTCACTCCACTGTAATGCTCGTGTCAGCAAAGCATCATTCCCAATTATTCTCACTTTCAAGTCCTCTGTCAGCAGACACTCACAGCTGGCAAACTCAAATGTCTGACAATGTTTTGTGTGCGGTGAGGGTGGGAGAGAGCTTCTGTGAATAAAGTTTTTTTTGTGGAAGACAAGAACTGATTGAATGTGTGTGCCTGGTCACATGTGCAACCACCCACAGACATACACATACACACAGGGCCTTTCCAAAACTAGGCGATCCCCACTTCCACTCCGTCATGGAGTGTACTCTGGTTGGAGTCACCCTTACAGTCAAATCGAGTTCCCCAATCTGCGCAGGGTAAAAATACAGTCAATTAAAACAGTTAAAATATGAAAGCTTTGAATATTTTTCTTCAATGCCTTTGTTGCTTGCTACTAAGACCCCTATATCTAGTTGTGTCATGTTCTATTATTTTGTCATTTTATGTAGGCTATTTTTGTTTACGGGCATGGTCACACAGAGCTCACATTTGACAGAAGGCTCCTCCATTGTGCAGCAAAGGGTGTTACACACCTTCAATAAGCCAGCATTGATGCTCACTCATCATTGGAGGATTTTATAACCCACTACCACTCCACACTAATTGATTTCGGATGACACTCAATGGTAGCTCCGCTTTAATCTTGAGAAACTGCAGAGCTGCAGTCTCTCCTCATTCAACTTAAATTTCCAGCTAAACTAAGGCTCATTGTTGACCCTTTTCTCTCTCTCTCTCGCCTGCCATTCACCGGTCTTGTGCAGAGTTTTGCGTGCATGCCGTGCTGCCGACAACAACATGCACGTTGCGGTTCCTCGCGGGTCTATTTCAAGTAACTTGCTATTGAAACAACGGTGATAAACTATACAAAAGTCTCGCAAGGTGCAACCCCATAGGTCAGCCCAAATAGTGCAACCAGTAGCACCGGATGTGACCATATTTGGACAAGGCAGTGAAGCTAACGCCTGTGTGCGGAACTAGCTAGCTAGCTTAGCTTGGTACATCTGTAATTCACGTTAACTGACATTTTAACAGGGCTGACAATTTTGTCTAGCGAACAACAGTCTTAAAACTAAATGTACCAGAAAAAGTGAACAGCTGGTTAAATCTACACAGTGCCGTGGGTACGAGTCACGCTAGCCTGACTGACAGGTCGCCATGGTAATGACTTCTCAATCATAGATAATCCTGCATTGAAGAATACTCTGCTTTATTGTCTATTTTAAAATAAATGGGACAATATTTTATTGAATGAACATCATGATGTGTTGAATAAGACATGAAACTAGCAATTGAGACCATAAACTTATTAGGAAAGTGTTTACTGAGGTAATTATTCAGGTGAGAAGTAGGGTCATTTTGCCATTCTTTGTAATAGAGCCGGACTTCTTTTTGCAACCAGAAGAGTCACCCCCTGCTGGCCGCATCAGCTTGCTGACCGGAAGCTTGGAAGGTTTCACACAGTCCATCCTCATGCTTGCCCATCTTCACTAGACCCCATGCCAATTCACATTTGTTTAGTGCAGCCATGTTTAGCAGCCATGTTTTTTATTTGTTTAGCAGCCATGTCTGCTGCCTCATTCCCTTCTACCCCAACATAAAGAAAACCCACCAAGCCTGTTTGGTTTTATACAATAGAACCAACAGCTCCACCACAAGGTGGTAGAAATCTTATCACCACTATTAAACCCAGTTAACTATTTTGTGTAGGACTTCCTATATTTGGGCTGCTGTTTGTTTAACATGTCTGCCTCTTTTTACAGATTGCTCCATCATCTGTAACCAGGTAGAGTCTAAAACCAGTCCCAGTGTCTTAAAAGATAACATTAAGTAATGTTAAATAACATTGGACTGATTGCACTACCCTGAGGAGTTCTATTTCAAATGTCTGTGCGTATTCAAGGGTCCTTCCATAGCATGTCAAAAGCCTTCTCAATATCAAGAAATGTTGCCACTAGCCCCTCTTTATTTACCAAGGCTTTCTTTATCTCAGAGTCAAGGGTAAGCACACAATTCATAGTTCCTCTATACTTCTTATTGAAGTAAACCAACACTCTCTCTCTGTTCTTCAGTTTTAAGATGGAAACCACCACTGCTTCCTTCAAGGAGCTAGGAGTACCCTCTTTCCATATATTATTTATGAGAGACAATATTTCCCTTTTACACTAAATCACTTAATTGCTTAAAGATTTTGTAGCTAATGCCATCCCTTCCAGGAGCTGTTCCCTCCCTTTTTTAATAGCTCTGCGCAATTCTTCCATCGAGAAATACAGATGTAGCAACCATGCCCACTTTCTCTGATACTGGTATTTTGTTTTTCTTTGTTTTTCCTTAAGGGTCCAACTGATGTCTCTACACCTACTTTCCTACAATATCTTCTCCAGCACTCTTTTTTCCCAAGACCTAATCACTTTTGTAACCTTGGCTCTCAACCTTTTCTACTCTATTGCTCTATTCTCTGTTGGGCATTTCCTTAGTGACCTATAAGCACAATTCCTATTTCACATATTTTGTTCCTCAATGCTAAACTAATTTTCCTTTTAGGATTTTTCTTTCTAGGGACGCATTCATATCAATGAACAAAATAGTTTCACATAAGCTGTTATTCTATTTAGCCTCTCAGTAGTTTTATTACACCTATCAGAGAATTGTTCCCAATCTTCCATTCTAAAGGTAGTTTAATCTTTTCTTTGGTAAATAAGGTTTCTCAACAGTATTGGAAAGTGACTGCTTATTGTGTACCTGTCCACAATGTCCAATTCACCAACCCTTGCCAGTTCACTGGATACTATCACTACCCATTCTAACATTAACCTTGTCAGTCTGCAATTGTTTAAAAATATTAAAACATGCGTGTCCATAAAGTCCTCTAAAGTGTTATCATTCTTTATTTTACGTCACATACCTAAATGATTGGGGTCCCCATTTGTTCCACCCCCTCCAACTCACTGATGTTAATTGGCAAACAGGGATTTTAAAACTTAAGTTACACCCTCTAGTACTGTACATCAAACCTTATAAATGTTACACAGCCTCTTCCATCTTTTTCATTTTGACAATGTTTGACATCAGAGACAACAAAGTCTAAACAAGGCTTTAGCCATGTTTCCTTAGGCACAACAAAAGGGTGTTGTAGATGTATTTAAGGATCAACAACGGGGTTGATACACCTTCAACTTCTGCTCATGCACTTGCGCAGCTCCTCTGGGCCTAAACCCTAAAATCTACTGACTCTGGCTATGGCGCGTTACAGCTGGAGCTAATCGCAGCCATTATAGTCAATGCTTGTGAGACCACCAGACACAGCTGCAGCGTGGAAGGCTCTCCCCTCCGCTCCACAAAGAATAGTTTAGAATATTTTTGCGCTCCTCTGCTGAAACGCTTCTGAGACGCTTCCAGTGGACTTTGACGCTGGTCTATGGACGCATCAAAACTGTGGCGCAGCTGTAACATAGGCTACCATAGCCGGAGTCAGTTGCTGTCAGTCGCTGCATCATCTGCCACTACTTTAATGATTGGTTTGGTATGTCTGTCATGAATGCAAGGAATCTGTCTTGCTACCTCCTTAACCACTAGGCAGTGAAGTTAATGCACTAGTTACCACTGACCTGATAGATTCCCCTAATCCCCTCACTTTCTT
This sequence comes from Lepomis gibbosus, assembly GCA_029875015.1. Classification (NCBI taxonomy): domain Eukaryota; kingdom Metazoa; phylum Chordata; class Actinopteri; order Centrarchiformes; family Centrarchidae; genus Lepomis; species Lepomis gibbosus. Next base: position 12,730 of record JAPMOB010205034.1, read on the forward strand.
CAAGGCATCTGCATATAACATGTTCCCCGCCGGGAAACTTCCACAACCCTTATGTGGTGCTCGCACTCTCTGAAGGAAGACATATGGTTCCCACCACAGTTACAGCTCTTGATTGCCTCAGCCTGACTTTGTATAAAGTACTGGTTTCCTAAACAATTTCCACTTCTTTTATTTCCCTTACACGCTGCTGCTACATTGCCAAAGCGCTGACACTTGTGAGAACGCAGTGGGGGCCGTATTCTCACTTGAAAGCTCATTTATCCAAGACTAACTTGTTGGCATTGTTTCCTGTTTGAATGTTAGCAGTGCCAGCCTCTTTGCAAGTTGTGTGCAGCATCAGTCTCGGCTCTCTGTAAATTCTAATGGCACATTCTTATCTTAGGACTTATGTATATCATCCCCTTAACATTTACAGCTTGGCCAAGTATAAGGCATTCAACAGGCCTGTTGGTGACCTCTCATGGCCTTCAATCTAGGCTTCGGATTTATAGACGACAAGAATATTTCCATTCAGCATCATTTTCATATTCAGCACATTTTCCATATCATTTTTTGCTCTTTCGACAGCCAGAGGGAGTTTAAGGATTTGTTACTCTTGTCCTTAAACTTGACAACAATCTTTAATCCACCTTGCTCTTCAAACTTTGACATTTTTCTCATGTATTGAGCACCCTCACTGTCATTCTCATTCTCTGATCTCTTGTCTATTCTGACAATTTTTTTGACTACTCTTTCCCCCCTGACTTTGACTCCCGCCCAGAACTATAGTATACCCCTTATGGGGAAGCCGGGCTGTTAGGTCCAATTTTTTGCTATTGTAATAGGTTTGCAAAGTGAAAAAGCCCAAATCCACCCCAAAGGGAGTTTCCATCTCCCACAAAAAACTGCTCTGAACTGCTTCAAAAAAGCTTGTTTGTAGTCCAGCCGCTTCCCTTTGTGTGTGACGACACAGGGACCACACAGTGATGAAAGCAAAATGCGCGTCATATAACGCTCGCCAAGCGGTTATTTCCACACGCCCTCAAAAACACTGGTGGAAAAACACTGAGCTGCAGCACACCTCTCCTCTCCCTTCCAAACACTAGCTACCCTCCAGGCAGTCAATGAACATAAAGTTGTTACTGTGATGTAGAGACAGAGCTCAGTTAAAACTTTATGGCTGAAAATACTTTTGTTACAGATTAATAACTCAGCTCTCTGAAACTATTGCTCCAGTCCATGTTGCCAAGCTGGTCAGCAACATGTAGCCTACAGCTGAATCGAAGCTGTTTACCAGCTTCTCGCTGACTCACGTTTTTTTGCTTCTGATTGGTCAGTAGTCCTTATCTAGGATCTGCGCATGTGCAACTCCCAACAAAGACCATTTACAGCTAAGGTGTTTCACTCCATAGCTAAAACAAAGTTTTCAACACAGGGTAAAAAGAGGAGTTCAATTTCTTACTTCTAGTAAATCAAACCTGGCAGAACTTGCCCTACAATGCCAAGCTGTGTGTGTGAGTAGGCTACACATTTCAGGTTATGAATGGTGTTTTCTGTTGTAACTGTTTGTTGCACATTTTAATGCCTTGATGACAGGGGTAAGGGGCTCCAACTTAAAGCCTGGCTGTGGCTCGAGGCCAACCATTTTCACCATCATGATGGATGGCAGCTTTCCGTTCAGAACCAAAATATAGAAAAAACATAGTCCATTCCTTAGTTTCAGGTAGCCAAAACTAAGCCCAGTGGTGGACAGTCACAATGTAGTATTGTAGCTACTTAAGTACACGAGTACTTTCTTTTCATGCACTTTCTACTACTCCACCACATCATAAAGGGAAAAATTGTACTTTTTACTTTATCTGACAATTTGAGTTACTAGTTAATTTTAAAATAAGCTTTTTACTAGGGATGAGCGAGTACAGCATTATCTGTATCTGTATGTTTTAACCATATGAATTATCTGTATCTGTATCCGTACACGGACTGGGCGGGGCCTAGCCCGGACATGGGAGGGATTAAACCCGGAAGTGGGTCGATTTGTCTTTAAATGGGCGGGGCTTTAACGGTATGTTGTTTTAAGCATGCAATTTATATGGGTTGATCAGAAATTGTTATATTTATTGCTGATTAGAAAACTATTTACATGACAGCATCAGCATTGAGCTTCAGATCAATGGTTTTGATCACGATAACAAACGAACTATATACAGAACAACTTTTGCAACAATGAATACAACACATGTGGTTGCAATTGTTGCAAATGTAATGAACAAGAGTTTTCATACTCAACATAACTTTCTTTTATTAACTTTTAATTTTTAATGAACGGCTAACCTGCTCCGGAGCAGGTTATGTTCCAGAAAAGAGATTAACTCTGTGAAAACGCTGCCTACTGACCAAT
>JAPMOB010205039.1:0-11030 GCA_029875015.1 Lepomis gibbosus
TTTAAAATGGTTGACACCCTATCTTAAGTGTCAATGAAACAGTTAAAACAAAACAGTCCTTCTGGCACTAAACAAAGAGGCGTCAGTTTTCTTCACATTACAAAGAGGATACAGACAATGGTTTAATCAACATCCTGATGCAATCGTCTGGCCTAAAATCCTGCAGTTTTACCTTTGAAGGAAAACACTGAAACACTGGAATACATTAAGTTTGTTGTAACTTTTTAAAACTCAACACTTCGCAACAATAAGAATCTCCACAATTAATAATAAAATGCAATTCTTTCGTTTTAGAGTCTTTCTTCAGTCTGAAATTCCCTAAAAGTAAAGAATGAGATGTGGTGCACTGTAGGTCTTACACACTATAATCTCCAGCATTTGAACTTTAACTTTCCAGTAAATGTTGAGGTGCCATGTGCTAAACAACCACATCTAGTGGCTCGTGGTGGAAAATAATGACACACTGGGTTCCCTGATGACGTTTGTGACATTCGCGTCTTTGTTTGCCTTCTTCCTCAACACCATGACTGCGCAGTCAAACTGACAGAATCACATGTTCCCGGAGAGTGCATTTCCTTTATGTATTTAAGTTAGCTCTAAATGTCAAAATATTCATTGCCACATTGTGTCAGCTATTTGTGATTTCAAAAGAAAGGGTTTTGAAATTCCAAAATTATCTCTTAGGAATTAGTCGTGAGGTCTGTCTCAATAATAGCCCCAGCTGACGCTCCCAGCTTACTGTCACATGGCTAAAATGTTGGCAACTGACCCAGCTCTTCCAGTTGTAATTTATCACAACAACACTAGACGGTCCTATTATTGCCTCACTGGCTTATGCCAGGAAAATAAAAGCAAAGTGGAAAAAAAAACAGGCACTTGAAAATGGACAATTTTATCACAGCTTTCCACCTCACCCCCTCATCCTCCACTTCTTGTTAAGAAGAGCAGAATTGGCACTGGCCTCGTCAATGGGCCACAGTGTGGTGCTATGTAAATATTGGAGCGGTGCCTTGAGTTCAAAAGTTTGCTGATCATTTGCTGGCAATGCCAACATTGAACAATGCCAGAGAGTACCCATCATAACCCAAACCCTAACCTGTCATTAAACCAGGAACCAAATTATTTATTCAAAGAGCATTCTTGGCAATGGCAAATACACTACTGTTAAATAGATACAGCCCACAACTGTGAGATAGATGCACACATTTTCAAGGGATACTAACCAATGACAGTGGTGGAAAGTCACATTTACTTAAGTACTTCTATTTTACTTCAGTATTCCAATTTTATGATACTTTACACTGCTACTCCACTACATTTCTGCCTGAAATATTGTACTTTTTACTCCATTTATATGAAAGCATTAATTACTAGTTACTTTTAACATTAATATATTACACACAAAACATATGATCAGCTCATAACATATAGTGTACTATTACAGATTAAACGCTGCATGAAGTAGTTAAAATGAGTTCCACCATGACCAGCTACAACATTAGAGCACCACTTACATATGACTACATCAATAACAATGATCCACTGATATAATAATATAAAACTAATAGGGATCATTATGCATATAGAGTACTTTTACTTCTAATACTTTATTACATTTTCTCTCTAAAACATAAATTATAATATATAAGAAATGTAAATGCAGGACTTTTGCTTGTAATGGAGCATTTTCATGGTCTGGTATTTCCACTTTTTATATCCATCCATCCATCTATCGTCAACCGCTTATCCTGTGTACAGGGTCGCGGGGGTGCTGGAGCTTATCCCAGCTGACAATGGGCGAAAGGCGGGGTACACCTTGGACAGGTCGCCAGTCCATTGCAGGGCCACACATAGACAGACAAGCACTCACACTCACATTCACACCTCAGGACAATTTTCCACTTTTTATATAAATGATTTTATTACTCCTTCTGCTATCACAACACAGTTTGTATAAACTAGGGTAAAAAGGTCACGTACTTAATGTCAACAGTTGTGATTGTCAAATAAGATGTTGTAGGTATGAAAAGCACAAGTTAATAGCTCTGAGTTCTGCTTTTGGCTCTTCTAAGAAGGCTGCTGTGGCAGTGATGATCCCCTGGGTTATAAATAGACACTGTGTGGTACCAAGGAGGGTTGCTAAATGCTGCATGTGAATTGTCACACCAGATTTCACTTCAAATGTTCACACCCTTCCAGATCATCAAGTGCCAATCATGCATTTTTAAGTAAAGACACACCCCTGTCTGGGGTAGAAAGGTGGAGACAGGTTTTTATCAGCCCTGCAGACAGAGGTACATCAGAGTGCACAATTAGATCTCTGAATGAGATACTAGACCACATAAGCAGGACCTAAATTTACTTTTGGTGTGGGCTTTTATGTCAAGTAATTGTTTTCTTATATATTTATGTTTTATTTTTTACTATATTTTCTTTCATTTTTTAAAATGTCTTAATCACTGTTACTGTTGATGTAATGTTGTTGCTTATGTTTTATTGTCGATACTTTACTGTTTTGATGTTCTTATGTCTGTTATTTTACCCTTGTAAAGCACTTTGTGAACTTTACTTAACGTTTTACACCTGAAAGCAGTGCTTCACATAGCACGGTCACTTCTGACTAAGGCGTGAATGATAAATAAGTAATGATAACAGAATGTTCTTCCCTGTAAATTTACAGTAATGCTCTGTGTTGTGCAATCAGTGTGAAGACAATAATCTCTGACACTCATGAACAAATCTTCTTAAGAGAATACTTGGTGTCACCCAACTTTCCATTGGAAACTACTCTAAAATAGCTTTTAAAGCACAAAATACATAAATCCATTTTTTAACCTTAACCTAACATAAAAAAATAGTTTGTGGCAATTTTTTAAAAAAGAGTTGCGAAAAACAGTGTTGCCATTTAGGGTTTTTGTGACTTGTAGTTCATTCTCATCTGTGGTGGTCACACATGCAAAGAATGCAGAGGAAGAGAATAACAGAGAAAGAGAGAGAGAGAGAGAGAGAGAGAGTGAGAGAGTGAGTGAGTTACCAGGAAATTATTACAGGATGATTGGTAATCACACAGAAGTGGTCTTGCTCAACCAACAAGGAAGTTTTACAGTAAAAGCAATCCCATAGCTTTGTGACATTAAAGCAAAGGAAAACATGCAGGTAAAGCAGGAAGTGTGTAGATACTGTACATGACAATGCCAAAGAGTTAACAGGAATTAGAAGAGACAACATGCCAGAAATCTTGCTGCTTATCTCAGCTCATCTGTGACAGTTCCACAGTAATGTACCTGATATGAACAGTGCACATATCTCCCAGCAGCAGCACTTTTTCCTCTTACGGCCCTTTCATTAATGCAGGGTCATTTTAAGGTTTCAGTAAGTTGAACAAAAACAAAGATTTTATTCAACCCTCCCCATAACGGCCAACGACATCTGCTAATGTTGTTGACTCACCCTGAATTCGGGGCTCACTGTATCCAGCTGTGCAAACAATAAGCTGCACCTTTGTAAATGCTAATGCCACAAATACATTTGATAAACTTGCAAAACATGCAGAGCATTTAAAAGATCTCCCTGCTCAGTCAAATTCTGCCAGGCCTAGCAGCTCCAAAATATTTTGTTAAATAACATTTTTTCGCAACTATACCCCACTCTCCAGTCGAGAGTTTTGCTTTTTTCCCCCCTCATACCCAGTGGGTTTACGGGAACCATGAGCTAGAGTAAATTTTCTGAGTCAGTGTGGGAAAACCTAAACATCTGCCTTTTCCACTAAACACTGCCTTGGACCAACAAGCTATCATGCGAGGCCTTGTCTCATCCACCAAAACCAAAGAGTTAGCGTGTGAATTGAAACGCATTCCCTTTTTGAGTCATGCTTAGAGTATTAGGAGGCTAAATACGTTCAGCTGAGCCTGGATACGCATTGAGAAAACATAAGAAAACACAGACAAGGGGGTGTTTTTATATTTACATTATGTAAACCTGCTAGAAATAAAAGACACAGGAGAGGCACACATGCATAGCACAGAGCCAAAACTGTCATTGTCAAGCCTCACACCGTGAGCCTCAGATGTGCAGCCAAAGTCCAGCAGCGTGCTAAAGCAACAGAGTACAAAGCTTTCTCAGCTCCAGGTCACTTGGTTCATCAGCCGGCTCCGCTGACCAAACATTTGAGGGTTTACCTCTAGTTAAGTATACACTGTCTGGTTTGTTTGTTTTATTAAAATTTTTATTTAAAGTCTAGTGGCTCCTACAGGTCCTTTTTTCTTCCCTTGATGTCTTCCTCCAATTAAATTTCCCTGTATCAAAAGTGTAATTGACTTTGGAAATGACAGTAGACATGCTGAAAAGCCAAGTCAGCAATAATGTGGATAGCTTGGTTTCAATGGAGACGTGATGAGCTAAAACACTGCGTGGGGATTTCTCCTTCTTAGCTTGAGCCAGCTTTCTGCTCCTTTTCCTTCAATTGACTCTCATCATGGTCCCAGGGGAGACTTTTGGATGTTAAATACATGCCTCATGATGGTGACACAATAGATATTCTGGAAACAAGTGGATTGTTACAAGGCTATCCTAGTGATTCCCGACTCCTCCCATCCTACTGGTGGTCTGAATCAGACAATACCTGACTCACCTCTGTGGGCACAGCTGGCTTTTACCGAAGCCCATCAGGCTCAGTGGCGTCAGTCCTTTGCCCACAAGCGCCTCCCTCTGTCCAGCTCCCAGCTGAGGTTTGGTAAAAGTAACACCAAAACAGACTCTCGTATCTTTTTCTGAGATTTGATCCAGTCTGTGCTGAGAAGTTTCACGTTTTCACTTACTGCTTACAGTCTTCTGATGAGTAAAATGAGCCTGACTGAGCGCATCTGCCGCACAATAACCTAACGACGGTCATAGCTGAGTCAGCAGGAAGGGAGCAGATGCGGAGGGTGTGAGCACGCTACCAGTCATACGCATGTTGCCAAAGGTTGGATCGTTTTTACATGAGGATCTGAATTCCCACTTCCTTTGAAAATAATGCTGATATACAAATTATTATGAAGTGACGAGGAAAAAAGTTTTACAACATGGTATAATGGATTGTCCAAATGAATAAATATGTATGGCATTCAACAAAATTTATAGTAGTAAGTTACTGTAACATATTGTATCATTACAACTGTGTTTTCCTACAGGCCATATTGTCTTTCATTATCTGTTAATACATCAGCCTCCACTTACTGCATCAGAGCCTGCAGGAGGAGTTACTAAATTTCCAAATATATTAGGCTACCATAACTACATTATACTGTGCTTTATTAAATGTGCGTGTACTGCTCCTTTTGCTCTGTTGTTTGACACATACACATTTTCATATGTCATGTTAACAAAGTGCATTTGGGTAGAGCCCATACCTACAAAAACAGATCTTAATGAGGAATTTCAAAGCAATCCTAAAATATCATCATTAACGCTGCAGGGGTGAATGTCACAACAATGAGTAAATAATAGCCTGCTGCCCTTGGATACCAGCTGTTGCTATTGAGAAATCAAGCCTCTATGTTCTGTGAAGTTCCCCAAAATCTGGCGCCCTCTATGGGGAAGTAATACATAGTATGCGAGCCTACTGTGAATTTCTCAGAAACTGAGTACACGCACTGAAGCATTACCTCACACTCTCGAAACGGAACTTTTACAACAAAGAAAAGAACATGTAATCAGATATTATTATTGTAGATAGCTGCTTCTTAAATTCTGAACAACAACAAAAATAGACTTAAATCTGTATTTCAAAGTGTTACCACGCTCTAAAGAGACAGATACTACGTGAGCAAAGGTAAATACCTACTGATTGGAACTCTTAACTTGTTGTAAGGGGGGTGGGGAGCTTCTCATAGCAGGAATCCTTAAAAAAAAGAACACATGTTCCTGTCAATCTGCCAAAGAGAGAGGCTTTACTGGAAAGAGGCGGAGCTTCCTCACACTTATAAGCTCTCTGCCTGCAGCTTTCCTAAGTCTCAGCTTCAGACGGTGGTACGCGGAGCTGCTACACACCGAGAAAACTACTTTGCCGAAGTTTGCTGCCAAAGACAAAATCATTCTGACAGACAAACCGCTGCGCAACTGTGAACAGCCATCTACTTGGATTTATTTTAGAAGTGCGAGTTTGGAGAAACGTTGAAGGTGAGGATCTGTCCCTTTCTCCCACCCCTTCACCTACTTAATAATTATCTTTACTAGGATTTAAAAGTGGATAAATAATGTCTCAGGTGTTTGTCTAAGTGAGGTAGATTGTTTAGAGAAGCCGGTCACGGCATGTTAATTGCGCAATCAGGAATTACTGTGTCCTTACTGGAACTGACCGTAGTGGTGAGTCCCAAGGGCAGATTACACACAAAAAAGTTTCCCCGAAATGGCTGGAAGTTAATTGGAAGCATTTTGGGTTAAACGCGCTGCTAAAACCACAATTGAAAGAGGAGTTAAACAGTTTGTGTTTTTTTTTCTTTTGTCTAGAGCTCTGGGGGCAATTTCCCCATCATGATTAAACAGCACATGATGTACAGAGCTTCCACATCTGGAAAAATAGTTTCCATCACAGCTGCAGGAGTCAGAATATTAGACCTCCACATGAATAAAGCAGATCCAGGCTATGACTGAATGTCAGTTCAACTTTAAAACTGCATTTTAATGTTTAGTGTCATCTTTTCCACACTGACCTTAAACTCAAAACCCCTCTCTTGTCTCTTCAGGTGTTTCATATCCAGACAGACTGACCTCTTCATGCCCCTGACACAACCCTCGGAACTTCTGTTTGACTCCACCTCTTCTTGTCTTGCCTGTGTGTCTGCGGTGCTCCCCCAGGCTGCCTATAGAGCGGGCACAGCGCCATGGTAACTCACAGCAAGTTTGACTCCGCAATGAGCAGCAGCCTCTTGGACTCCAACATGCGGCTGCCTCACCGTTACAAGACCTTCACCTCCAAAACGCAGTACCAGATGGTCCTCGCCACGCTCCACAAGCTCCAAGAGAGTGGCTTCTACTGGGGCGCCATCACCGGGAAGGAGGCGAACGCCATGCTGGCGACTGAGGCCACTGGTGCGTTTCTCATTCGGGACAGCTCCGACAACCGACACCTGTTCGCCCTCAGCGTCAAGACTGCGTCAGGCACAAAGAACCTGCGCATCCAATGTGACACAGCCTCCTTTTACCTTCAAACGGACCCTAAGAACATTCAGTCTGTCCCCCACTTTGACTGTGTCCTCAAGCTGGTCCATTACTACATGTCTCAGAACAAAGGGAACACTCGCAGTGGGAATATCTACTACATTTACTCTGGAGGGGAGAAGATCCCCCTGGAGCTCATCAAACCTCTCTCCTGTAGCCTATCCACCCTGCAGCACTTGTGCAGGAAAACAGTCAATGGCCATTTGGACATTTCTTCTAAAAGAGACCAACTTCCTCATCCTCTTAAGGAGTTCCTCCAAGAGTACGATGCTCCTATCTAGAAGCGTTGCACTGATGCTCTTGAAGGGGCAAAAGACTTGAGAGTGTAACAGAACCCGGATGGGTTTCAGTACAGCTACGTTCGAAGACATGGGGAGATACCATGAAGCACAGTCGAGAGTCAGGCCCGGGTTTGTATCGACAAGGTGTGTGTAGTTCTCACAGCAAAGCGGGCATCCATCTTTTAAGGTCCATATTTCAGGAAGAGACACTGGAGTGGGGACTAATCTAAAAAGAGGGCCTAGAGAAAGAGAACTGAAATCTGAAAGCGATAACCCGGCTGTCCTCCTCTGCTGATGACATGATGACGTACAAGTTACTGAAAACTGAAGTGAGGTTCACAGTCAGCCTGATGACACACATGTTCCCTCTGCTGCTAACCAATGTGCTGTGAGGCTGTAGACATCAGCCTCAGAAAATTATCCTTCCATTAAAGCTGGTCTGGCTATTTTTTATTTTTTGCTGACCTTTGATGATCTGAGACTTAATGTCAGACGTGTCTGTCCAGCATCCTGGGAGCTCTGACCAAGTGTACGCTGGAAAGTCACAGACAATGGAAACTTAGAGTACACATGAGTGGACACTGATGGCCTTCTGGGAGCATGTTTGTACCAGCCATTAAGGGGGGGGGNATCTAAGTATTTTAAGACAAGAAAATGTGGAAAGATGGGTTGCTATTTTGTTTAGAGATGGGTTTATGCCAAACTTGGCTGAACAATACTACAGTTTGTTGGGACACCAACATGACTGAATCCTACAAGATCTTACTTGAGAGAACAACCACTGTTGAGCTTCTGCGCAAATCCTAGAAATCACATTTTTACAAGTCACATGGCTTCAGTGGTGAGGGAAAATGTACCAACAGATGTGGTATTCATTTTTAGCGGCACATACAGGATTGCCATCGCTTGCAAATGAATGTATTAAACATGGTATCTACCTTTTCCTAATAATAAGGTGAAGAGTCAAAATGGATCTTAATTTTCATGAGTTTACATGAGTGAAGATGAAATGGGTAAAGTGTATTTGTGCTGTCTTTTATAAAGATGTACTTTTGCCAGCCGAATCCATTGGCTGTGGATGCTTGAATATATTTGAGAAGTTTGACGAAGCAAGCAGACTGATAGAACTTTGCACTTATTTATATTTGTATGAACATTTCATTAATTTATAATAAAAAGTACTATTTTTCTATGATGAGATCTCAGTGTTTGATTTGTTTTTATGATGACTAAAACTTCATTTCCACAGGCACTTCATATTGTATACATGGATATTTTTATTTATTTATTTTTTTATTATGTTAAGTTTGGGTAATCACATTTGGTATTGCGAAGTTGCCACAGACGTCAGGCCACAAGTACAGTTTTTTTTTTTTTCACTATTTCACTAAGTGTCTTCTGCCTCAACCTCATGGGAAACCACTGCTCTGCGTAACACTGCACCTTTTTAAAGACATACTTAATGCCAACATATCTCAGTGTCTTACCAACTTATCAGATATCAAGCTCTTTAAAGATTATCTTTTAAAGATTAGTTTCCTAGAATACCCCAAGCTTTGTTTCAGTTTAAAACAGAGCAAATAACGTGTCCTTCTCATTTTGTGAGCTGATCACTTCTTCCTCTACCAAAGGGCAGCTGCTTCAGACAAAATACACCAGAAATAACAATCCAGTCTTCTAGAGAAGTACTCCTTGTATAGCGCTGTGACTCACTGGATTCTCTGTAGGTGTTAGTGTGATGAAACATGCCCTCACATGCACATACATAATGATGCAGCAGTTTGCTTATAACATGAAAGGCAAGTATACAAATTCTCAGAAATGTTCCCTGCCCTGTACACAAATACAGTGCTCAGGTGAAAAAAATACATCACCGTGTACTTTCAGATACGTTGTGTTTACAGTTAACTTATCTAGTAATCATGCTGCCAAAATGTCTAGAACAATGTGTTTTGAAGTTTAACAGGTCTGACATAATCACATGCACACTGACTCTAGTCTACTGAAAGTAAACTAATAAGCCTCTGACAAGGAAATATGTAAATTCTTCTCCAACCACCTGCACTATAAATTACATCAGCATTCTTCTCTGAATTATTTTTGGAACAACACATCCTGTGCTCCAAGGCCCTCTTCCTTTGTACTAAAAAAACTGCCTTTCATCTGTTCAAGATCAAACAATATTCTAAACATTGATCAATCAGCTTCATATTTCATCACTTTAAGTAATTTTATGAAAATTGCTTATAAACACAATGACAAACTGATGATATATTTTAGAGGTTCACTATTTTTTATATGATCTATATCTGTGATTGGTGTCTACAGATCTTTCAACATAATCCCTCCCAGAATGCAGAGTGTCTTATTAATGAATCCCTAACCCACATGTAGCTTCTTTATTGTGACCCCTGTGAACGCTCATAGCCCTCATGTCTACACTATACATAACATTTAGAGAGACCACAGGCAGCGAACACATGCACATTTACTGCAATCTGCTAAAATGATGAACGGGAATCTGCAATAACCTTCATTTCCACCATGATTACGGGAACATGCTTCTGCTACCTGCTTCCACAGCACTTTACTGTTTCCTCTCAGCCTATGGGGCTCAGTGCCGAGGTTTCAGAGAGATAAAGGGTCTCTTGAGTGATTTGTGTCCTGTGAGTGGTGTCTTTTTTTTCTCAGTAATGTCTTGATATTATAAATGTAATTTATGTCTCATAGAAAAGCCACAAGACTGCTTTGGAAATTCTTCGCTTTCCTTTTAAAACATCAAATATACACCCCCACCACCCCCACCACCATCAAATTACTAAAGCTAACAAAAAACGCTTTGGGAAACACTGTGAATCACCTTTCTGTTTGAATTCATTTTAAGGAGGTGAATCTTTTCTGGGTAATAATACCAAATAAGTGCAGGCAGCTGCAAAACTGCTAAGCATAAATTATAAGAAAAATCACCTAACCCTTCTTTCCAACTAAGCCTGAGCTCCACACACAGGGAAAAGAAATGCAAATACATGTGGATTTTGTGATTAGCTGGAAGCTTGGAGAGTCAGACACTGCCAAGATGACAAAGGCCATACTGTTGACAGGACACCTCAAACTGCAAACAAGGTCAATGAGGACTCTTCCTATACTGAACTCTACTTGAGCAGAGAAAAGCAATTTTAAAAAATGACGTCATCACAATGTAAAGTTGGGCTGAGCAGGAAATTGCAGACAAGGCCAGCGGGAGAAACACTATTGGGTATATTCAGTGGGCTGCATACCCTTTAAATAAACCTAGAAGCTAGAAACTTTATTTGGCGCCAGTTGAGCATTTCTTGCGGGCCATTCTCCAGTTCTAATATTAGTTCAGTTCTAATAATTCATCCATGGGTCCCACCCACATTGAGCTTCACAGTCTACAGAAACCTGTGGGTGACATCACGGAGACTTCTACCATGTTTCATATAGTCACCCCCCCCACCCACACACACACACACACACACACACACACACACACACACACACACACACACACACACACACACACACACA
>JAPMOB010205047.1:0-10079 GCA_029875015.1 Lepomis gibbosus
GACGTGGTGTTTTACTGAGTGCATCTCTGCAGACTTTAAAGTGTTTCATAGAATTTCCGCATTTTGTGTTTTGAATATTTTAAAAATTTGCAGATATAATTAATTCCATTAACTCCAAAAGGATAAAAACAGATTACATCCTGCATACAATAATGAGCAAGTTAGTTTGAGTTGAGTTTTAATATGTACTTTACTTGTCCTAACCAGCCAACATGTATGTCCAGTTCTAAACATCACATCAGAATAATGGGATTCTTACAGTTTATCTGTGTTTATAACTCAGGCAGTGAAAACATAATAAACCCAATTCAGCCTTTTCCATACTCCACATTTTCACATACAGCATACAGTTCTGATTTGGTTTATAATATATCACGATAGTGGGTTGAGTTAGTATAAGAGTCAATGCATAGATTCAGTGTTACTCACCGAATCACATTTCCTTTATCAAAGCTGATTTACTTAAAGTTTGAGACCTGCATTGTTTACATCCGTCTTTAGTTGCTAGCAGTGTCTTTCCTCACTGACTTTGTCGGAACACTTCATTACCGCCACTTGTAGATAAGTAGAACTATGTAAATATACGGCATTGGCCAAAGTATTTAAGTGCGAGAGGCTGCTTGGGCTCAAAATGGTATAATAGGTAAGCACCGTGGGTTTGAGGCTTGTAAACAAGTAAACTTTTTTTAATGTAGTTGCTCCTTCCGAGTCTGTTTGTTTACCTTTTTTTTTTTACGTCGGCATCCCCTGGTAACCCTCTGTTTGGTGTCACAACGCCATGTCCTGTTGGTAGGGCCGGGCAATAAAAAGATAATTAACGCAATATAATTGTCCCCAATGACAATGTTATAAAATGTTTTTGACAATAAATGTATTTTGTTGAGGAAAAGGGACTGAACATCCATCCATCCATTCATCATCAACCGCTTAACCTGGTGGGAGGGTGGGGTTGGAGCCTGGAGCCTATCCCAGCTGACATGAAAGGCGGGGTACACCCTGGACAGGTCATCTGATCATTTCTGTTGAAAAAAGATTTTATCAGAATTGTTTTGAATGTTCTACCTCAGATTTGTGAAGCGATCCACTGTTTGGCATCAAGCGTTTGTCCAGTTCTGACCCTAAAGAGAAAGTTTAACCACACAATAAACTTTAAAGAAATAAAGATTTGACATTCATCCTGACAAATATCTACATCGAATGGTATGAAATGTTTTTATGGCCATAACATTCTTGGCCGTATCGCCCGGCCCTTCCTGTTGGTAATTCCTTCAAGCAAAGTCTGCAGAAATGCGGATTTACAGAATGAAGTGCTGAAAAACTGACGATTTAACAGTGGGACAGCCCTAAACCCTCTGGGATTTACAGAGGACGTGAGTGTAGAGACTGGGATTAGGCCACTGAAGCCAATGAGCCTGATAGTAGGTATAACCTGAGCACTGTTTATACTCTGCGTTGCTTTGTAAAAATACAGTGAAGAGCTGATTTGACTTGATGTTATTATGTCTAAGACCACGATGACACATCCATTTCCATTTAATTTTCAGTCGTGTCAACTCTTTTTAAATCTTGTTCTACCTGAAGGCCTTCAACAGTCAGACTGTCACTTTGTGCGGTGACCCCATTAATCATCACTTGCGGCTATATGTTTTGTTTAATTGATTACTAATACTTTTTAATTGATTTTTATAACAGTTGCCCTTCTTGCTGATAGACTTTTCAATCAGTTAGTTAATGAGCCATCAGACAGAGTGTGTGAGAGTGTGTGTGTGTTGGCTTCTGCTGTATTAGGAACTACTGCTGTTTGATTTTCTCTAAGAGCTCGTGTCTGCACAGGAGCTGCAGTCAGGCTATTTGAGGAGTGAATATTCATTAAAGTCTCAGCGGAGAGCAGGCGAAGGCCCGCTGATACTTGCCTTAAATCAGCGGCTGTCTGCTTTACAAATTGCCGGCCTTCCTCCGCACGTAATTGGCCAGTTTCAATTAGCAGCTGTCAGAGGAGACGACTCTGCGGCCGAGCGTTACACAAAATACTACAGCAGGAGTTTTAATGATCAAAATATGTTACTGCGGCGTCACGCCACGGTAATGCTGTTTGCTCACTACTGTCACCTCCACAAGAAAGCAATTATACAGGGCAGAAGTGTGTTTGTGTGTGTGTGTGTGTGTGTGCTGGCACTGGCTTCATTATTCCATTCAGAGCTATTTGAACTGCTGAAGCGTGGAAATAAACTGTACTTCTGATTAAAACTATTAGAAATGTTATAGATGCAGTAAGTGGCTTTTGACCACTAGGGGCTGAAAAAGTACTGCCCTGAGTCACATGTTAGCAAACGGCTGCCTATTTCCAAATCCTGCATCATCATCTCATGTTTGTGTCCAGCTGATGAATTCAAATTCAATATTCAATAATCTTTCATCTCTGATTTTATCTCCACCGACTCCTGAGTAGACATATCTGGCTCTTTAACTGCTAAATGTTCTACTTTGTTCACCGGATGGTCTCTGACTGCGTGGGCCTGCTTTTTGGTGCTGGGCAGGTGGTGTTAGGGTGACCATCAGGACTCTCTCCCCCCAAACATGTCCTCTTTTTTGGGACCTAAAAATGTGTCCAGACAGGATTGCTAAATTGCCCAAATGTCCGGGATTCGGCTTTTTCGACGCTCATCAAAGTCACTTTTTGTGAACCAACCAATCACAGCCTTATTGTTGACAAGTTAGGACTTAGCATTTTTCTTGTGCAAGGATTTAATTAATAAGTTACAGCAGTTTCATTATGGTGCATTGTCCATAATGAAACTGCTGTACCTGGAATGAATATTATAGCCTACTAGTGGTACGCTATGCATGATAGGCCGACTATTATTTGACATTATACTGAATACATTATTAGCCCTAATCAAATCTTAACTAGGCAAAAAAATGGTTTCTTTTGTGATCATCAGCTGAATATCAAGCTGTTGAAATGTTACAAATAGGCCTCCTGTAAACAATCTGTAGGCAGAAATAAGCCAAATAAAGTGAAACTATATTGGTAACTTACTTATATTATTACACTTTTTATTTAATGTTAGAATATTGTACTAACAGAGCCTAAAGAGCCTCTGCAGTGGACAGATGCAGATTTAGCCATTGTGTGAATATGTGGAAGCGCATTTCATTCACCAAACCAACATCTGTTTCTTCATGTTATTCATTTTCCCCCATCTTGGTTTTACCAAATATGGAAGATATTTTTCTTGTTACCACGAGATATAGGAACCTGTTTTTATACATCTTACTTATGCGAGAGGGTAAAAGTGACTGAGAAGACAAAACCATGAAGACATCCAGTTAATTCATCGATTAGTCAGCAACATTTTCCACTGATTTGTTTCTACGTGGGGATTTTCTGCCTTTTCACTGTTTTATCTAATGTATACAACTATCTTTTGGTTTTGCACTGTCAGTTTGACAACAAACACTTTAAAGATGTCACCTTGGCGTCTTGGTAATTGTGTTCTTAATTTTTTTTGTGACATTTTATAGACTCCACGATCAACTGATTAATTGTAGAGATTTCTGTCAGAGATCCGTTGATAATAAAAATTATAATTAGCTGCAATTCTAATATGTGTGGGGTTGTAAAACCCAAAATAATGAGCAATAAGAGAGGAGGGCAGGCTTGGTGTTGATTAAAATCACGGTGTATTTTACAGGTCGGTTACAGTAATTCCTCATTATTTAAGATGCATTGTTCAAGTGGTGCACTCCCAGTTCATTAACAGGAGCGTGCTGCGCTAGCATAGAAGGCGAGAAGGCAAGCATACAAGTCAACATGTATGATGAATAAAGTTTTGAAGGATAAGTTAATAAGTAAGTAGTTCCTTTAGGAAATCTCTTTAGAAATCAGCAACTGTAAACACGACCAGTGAGCCACAATAACACTCAGAACTTTCTCTATTTTTTGTATAATTAGCGCCAAATCAGTGTTTCAGGAAACTAATAAGAAGTAAAACAGATTTTGTTAGTATTGGACAGCTCCCACTGCTGCAGCTAAAAGGACAAGTTGCACTGCTTTTATTTTCCAGGTCAGTAAAAATATACAAATTTGTCTGTTAACATGGACAAAATGCGTCATCGTCATGTTTGGGGAAATACACAGCAGGGCCTCAATGCCTTGCTCAGTGACGCACAGCGGCTGCAGCAGGTGTTCCAACCACCGACTTATCTGTTACAGGACGGCCAACTCTTCCAGCCGCAAACTCTCAGCATCCAAAGCTCAGCTTCTTCCCTTTTGTGTTTTCATTTCGGAGCTGAAAGGAAGTTGTTGAAAGGCTCAGCTCCTCGCTCTAATCCCTGATAGCTGGTTTGTTTTCGTCCCTAGTCGCGAGTTTGTCTCTGTCTCTTTCTCCTGGCACGCGTTAGCTGTGTACATCATTTGTTAGCGGCTGACTTAAATTCTATCTCTCCGTCCCAGGTGGCTTTGATCCGCCGCACGCGCTCCCTCATCTTCCCTCTTCTCGCTCTCTATTTATTTTTTTTCCTCTCTTTTTTTTCTCCCCACCTCCTGTTGAAAGTTGCCAAACTCCTGTCCTGCACAGCTTTAAAGGAGAAGAGAAGGTGACAGGCAGCCGGGCATGAAAAGAGAGGAAATCAAAGCCAGCCCCTCCCACCGCTATCCACCGTCAACATTCACCGCTGAAGAGGAGCGCTGCCCAGATTCACATTTAGAGCAGGAAGCAGGAGGGAAGGAGCCGCTGACGTGGAAGAGGATCAACATCTGCAGGGTGACAATAGTTAGGAGGTCAAAGGTCAGGGCGGACAGCTTTTTCACAATACAGAAACATAAATGTGTTTTAGTTTTATATTTGATAGGGATCTAAATTTCTTTCTTGTACTAGCATTTTTTTGGTTAATTTATTTCATTTGGTTATTTTCTATGTTTATAACAACGACAGCCTGTGTTTTGGATTCTGCATGTTGTGTAGGTCAAACCGCTATTAACATTCTTTGGTGTGCTTTTGGTCTCCGGCTGTAATGGAGGTGAGGAGTCCAAAGCTGCCATCTTAAAATTGCTTGTTTTGTCTAACAGACAGCCCTCAAAAACTCAAAAATATTCAGTTAATATTTAAATTAAACTCAGGAAAGCTGCAAATTGTCACATTTGAGAAGCTAATGAGTTAACTGTTAATCGATTATCACAATTGTTGCAGATGAATTATATGTTAATTACATACAGGCAGGATAACATTGACGGACCCACAATGGGCAATTTGTGAAAAATGATGAAAATCGATGCAGCAGAACCGGAGATATTGTCTCTTTTTATTTCATGCATTCTTCTGTCTGCTGTGTCTTAATCTCTCCTGGGTCAAAAGAAATGTGTCGTGTTCTTGATAACTATGGACTAACTCAGCATGTGACGGAGCCCACACACAATAAGGGGCACGCTCAGGACTTAATTATCTTCAAGGGTCTGAACATTTCACAAGGTTTTGGTGACTGATGTTGCTCTTTCTGATCATTTTTCTGTGTTCTTTAAGAGTGCTATCGTTAGTGCACACTAATGTTCAAAGAGAGTTGATCACAAAACAGTGAATCCCTGAAAACACCAGTAAAATATGTTCTATAAACCCACCATCTTTTGGGTTTTGAGCCTACAGATGATTCACGTTATTCATGCCATTGCGCACACAAATGCCACGCTGGTGCGAAAAACAAACCTCTTATCTATCAAAGAGAGACTTCAGATTTTCCAAAAATGATAATAATGCATGTGACTTCACCAGGGCCTGCAATGAATTTTTTCTTCTTCATGGACAAAATTTTAAAAATAAATCACAGGCAGTATGTGTTGTCCACAACTCAAATATCATGACACAGCTGGGTCCAATCAACCGTAAAAACTTGGAGGACATTATACATCTGAATTCTTCTACTTGCTGCCTTGATATTCTGCCAACAGGCTTTTGGAAAAATGTTTCAAATTGCAGAATTTTTCATCATCAACAAGTGGTTTGCAAACACTTTAAACAAATAAGGTGCTAACTAAACAGGATATCTGCAGGAGGGAATTCACACGGCAGAGCGTCCCTACAAAACTAGATAAAGGCCTATCAGGTAAAGTTATGTAGCTTATGATTTTGACTTAAGTTAAAAAGGCTACAGCTGTGTAGCGCACAGAGACCATGGTTACTCTCTATAGATTGGCTGCATGTGTATAACGGACTTTCAAAATAATAAATATAATATTAAAAACTGCGTGAACGTGCAATAAAATAATTGTTATGGTTAATTAATGAATGCGTTAGCACGATAACACTTTATTATGAACGTGCTCAGTCCTATTTTTAAGTAAAATCATGGGAAAAAATCTATTTTTCAACAGCTGAACAACTGTTTTGATGTCTTCCACTTGGGAATTGACCACAGCATTTAGACTGCTCTTGTTAAGGTCTTTAATGACATTGACTTAAACACAGACAGTGGCAGAATTTTATTCTTGGCATTACTGGATCTCAGACCTGCATTCGCACTGCACACTCAGTCGACCACAACACATCATTAGACAGAGTGGAAAGCTGGGTGTCACCTCACTAAACTAGTTTGAATCCTACTTAAGTGCAGGGACTACTCTGTGTCTGTAGGTAATCATAAATCTGAACGAACATAAATGACCTGTGGAGTTCCGCAAGGCTCCATTCTAGGGCCCTCTCTGTTTAACATTTCTATGTTGCTTCAGTCGGTTACTTTAAAAACCATGGACTAAACCAGAAATCTTGGTTCAATCATGGAATTTTAACAGCAACATTAAAGGTCCAGTGTGTAATATTAAAAATACAGAGAACAAGAAAACACAGAGACAGGAAGTGATAAACAACTAATTAACTAAACCTGGAAAACCACAACAACTTGTTTGATTTAGCATTTTAACACACGCCTGACGCACCAAGTCAATCAGCTGGGTCTGCGTGGAGGAGACAAGAGACTCCTTCTGTATCATAATCATCATCATCAACATCATCCTCAGATCACATAAATATTCTGATTCCATATTATTACACGTTGAGAGCAGCATAGTGAGAACATCTGCAAGGCCTTTTAGTTGGGGTGGGAATCACCATAGAACCCACGATACAATATTATCACGATACTTATGTCACGATACGATATCATTGTGATTTTAAACACATTGCGATATTTTTCACTTTACTTTTTTGCAATACCTTTTCCAACCTCAAATTGTGTCCCCAAAGGAAACCTCTTTTTCTCGTGGACTGAAAAAGGAACAGATTTTATTATTTTAGTACCAAAAAGTAAAATTCTCATGTACAATTCATATAATAAAATATCGATACTTGACCTCCGTGTATCGATACAATATTGCTACAGAAAACATCGAAACTATGCTGTATCGATTTACCCCTATATACCACCCCTATCTATTGTGTTTCTTTTCACAGTAAATTTACATTTCAAGGTCCGGTGTGTAATATTTAGGAGGATGTATTGACAGAAATGTGATATAATATCCATAACTATGTTTTCAGTTGTATGTAAAGCCCTTACATATGTTTTCATTACCTTCGAATGAGACATTTCTATTAACATACACCGCGGGTCCTCTTACAAGGAAGTCTCCATGTTGGGCCACCATGTTTCTACAGTAGCCCAAATGGACAAAACCGCTCTACAAGGTGTGTTTCGTCGCTACACTGAATATGTACGAAGAAGAAGCAGAGTAGTAGTAGTCAGAGAAATTTGGACAAAAGGACCACATATATTATTTAGCACAAGAGTTGACAGAGTGCGTCGGCCATCGTAGCTTCTGCTGTGCGCTTGGAAAGGGAGGGTGAGTGGTGACGGTCACACCAGAATATTCTTTTCCTCCTTAAATCTTTGTTGCAATAAGAGCCAATAAGAAAAGAACCTATAATGGCTCGTAGAAAGAGCTGTAGTACTGTAGGGAAGAAAGAAAGATAGAAAAGGAAGGAAAGGTATTTGTGTGAAACAGAGAAATTAAATTATAATTGCAAATTGATTTGAAAAGTCCACAAAATTAGGACTCATGCACACCTACAGTTTCCTTTAGACAGGTGCGTAGGAGATGATATCCATGGGCAAGAGAAGAAAGAGCAAAAGTTTTATTAACTTTTGCAAGTAAAAGGACATTGTGCCGGAGTTCTCTCTTCTTTTGCCTAAAAGTCTCCAAAGCACAATCAGACTTGACTGTGACGGACGATCTGCAAGTTTGAAGTACCTGCAAGTTGATTTCTATACTGTCATTCTATAACACCACATTCAGATCTATAAAAGACCGTGTTATGATTGAAAGGGGAAAAATCCCTAAAGTTTGAGGACTGAAGCTTTCATCCTGCTGTTTGAGTGAAATATACTGTAGTCATTAAATTCAGGCGGTTTTATCCTGTGGACATGAAGATCTGAAAGGGAAACACACTCAGGTATTACACACACACACACACACACGGTGTTTGTGCAGGGAGATTGCAGAGTGGCTTAATCTCTCCTGGGTAAACAGCATTAGTTAAATGATTTTGACAGTAAATATGAAAAACCGAGAGACAGATTAAGACGTCTGACTCCGCCCCTCTGTCTGCCTCCTGACCAATCATTGACATTTATTTTACTCATGACTGTCAGCTCCTGCACAATTGGAAAACAAAACCAGACAGTAAAAGCTTTTAAAATGAACAAATGGAGATTTACGGATGTTTGAAAAATATGATGTGAACTCAAATAACCACAAGGAACATTTGCTTCATGCCGTGTCTTAACCACATCCATTCTTTGAATGCAGTACGATGCTTTCATACCAACACGAGGAACACTTTATTCTCATTGGCTGGTGGATCATTTTCAGGTTAAGCTCAAGGCTTTGAAGTGGTCTATTCATCGTTATCCTTATCAGGTGGGTAATAATATATCTTCTGTGTTCTGAATGGCATGTTATGGGAGCTGGCTCTGCATTCAAGGATATTCTGCAGGAAAATGATGTGACCTTCAACCACAGCACACAAATTATTGAATAGTATTATTGTTATCATTATTAATCATTAATATATCTGTAATTTTATTATTAATGCAAACAGTTGCAAACACTTAAAATGGCTTCTTATCAGTGCTTTCTATGCTTTTAAAGTAAGAAAGCAACTAGATCCTGTAGGTCACAGTGTTACATTTATATAACATGTATAATACATGTATATCACTATTTAAAAGCAGTTAGGGTGAACCAGAGGTTGTGAGAGAGGGAGAGACTGCTTGAGTTGACAGGTGCTCATCAACAGAGTCGGCAGTGACACACAGCTAATGGAGGTAATTAAGGTACTTTTCATCTGGTGACCTGATGCAGACAGAACAACTTGGAGCTCTTGTGGAGAAGGTTGTGGATTTAAGAAAGAACCCAGCCCCAACCGCCCCCGCCAGCTTTCTGCTTCCTGGGCACCATCATCTCCCCGGACCTCAGGTGGGAACTGAACGTCAGCTCCCTCACCAAGAAGGCCCAGCAGAGGACAATAAAGCCGATTATGATTTAAAATGCCCTGTGCTCGTTTGCTGCAATTTGCGTAAACTATTATGCTCGTTCTCTTCGTTCAGTCAAGTCTGAATACACAGGCAGTTCTCTTACAAACATTTCAGAACAACCTACAACTTTGTACAGGTGCTGGTCAGATAATTAGAATATCATCAAAAAGTTGATTTATTTCAGTAACTCCATTCAAAAAGTGAAACTTGTATAAAGTATACATTTATTTCACACAGACTGATATATTTTGAGTATTCATTCCGTTTAATTTTGATGATTATAACTGACAACTAATGAAAACCCCAAAATCAGTATCTCAGAAAATTAGAATATTGTGAAAAGGTTCAATATTGAAGACACCTGGTGCCACACTCTAATCAGCTAATTAACTCAAAACACCTGCAAAGGACTTGCATGGTCTCTCAGTCTAGTTCTGTAGGCTACACAATCACGGGGAAGACTGCTGAAGACTGCTGGGCTAAAGACAAAAAGGACTGGACTGCTGCTGAGTGGTCCAAAGTTATGTTCTCTGATGAAAGTAAATTTTGCATTT
>JAPMOB010205054.1:0-12700 GCA_029875015.1 Lepomis gibbosus
TCTTTATGAAAAGCGCTGTGAGATAACTGTTGATGTGATTTGGCGCTATATAAATAAAATTGAATTGAATTGAATTGAATAATGAAGCATGCAGGGTGAAACAGTAAACACAGTAAAATATCAAATTCACATTCCATCTCTACCACTGAGTGACTTAGTTTTGCTTTCAGTCCCCCCTTTTCTCTGTGGAGGAGAGTGCATGGGCAAAACTCTGGACCAACATCAAACAACAAGGAATGAGCAAGCCTCATTGTTTTCCTGTGGAAATGGGGTCAATCTGTTAGCGTGCATCACATTTTATCATCAACACAGCAGCAGCACACAAAGAAACATCCAGCATAAGACATAGCAAGCAACATGACAATAAGCCCCAGGCGTCTGGTTTGCTTCCAAGATGTAGTGTCAGAACTGGTCATGGGATTGTCTTTTGGTCAGCAATCTTAGGCCAGGTTTTTGCAGTCCCCAGAGAGCTACAGAGAGCCATTTCAGTAAGTGAGGCTCTGTCAGCTCAGCTTTGTCAGTTCAAGTCAGTCAAGTTAGTTTACCATGAATCATGGGAAGGAGATTTATCTCTCTGTTCATCTTTTTTTAGTAATGGGATCCCTTGTCCATAAAATCATTATCACCTTCTTTATGGTGATTGGTTTTGGAATAGATGAAAAGGCTTGCATGCATTGGGAGAGAGATTTACTCCCATCGTGATCACATTCCCAGATAAGTTATTCTGTCTATTCAAATTGAAATTAGAGACAAACAGACTAGCCTTGTGTGTGATCATTGTGGACTAACCACTTTAGCAACACAATGGTCATCTCAGCATGCTTCTTGTGATGGACTGCAGAGCAGAAACCGACCAGCTGTGTGGGAAATGTACAATTTTAAAAACAGACCTTTGCCAAATCACCAACAGAGAAATGTGTGGTTTGATGTAACCAATAATGTGAAGCTTTGAATCCTGTAGTGCTCGCAGGTGTACTGATGGATTTACTACCACTCTGTTGCTCTGTTGGTCGGCCTTCATCACAGTTTTTTTTGAAAATGTGGGTGCGTACAGGTCCCTTCACCCTGTAGCAGTGAACAAAAGGAAAACATGTTTAATAGTTTCAAACGCTTCTTGTTTTAGTAAATATTATTTCAAATCATCATCAAATCTCTCTCATTGAGGTTACACCTCAGACATAAGGTCACAGTTTAATGTTTTAACCATGATTTGTAAAAAGATATTACAGGAACAAGTTCAAGGGTTCTTTTTCCCTCTGTCAGTAAGATGGTGTGAAATATGGCATCTTTACTACTATAGCAATTTCTGGCTAAGAACACGTTCTTTTCCATTAACCTTTATATCAGGCCGCTGTGACCATAAGGCGATGATCATGTGAACTTGAAGAGCTCTACATGATCTGTTCTTGTATGCAAACATGTTGTTGTGACTGGCCTGCATCACACAGTAAGCAATTATCCAGTGATGACATGTACCGTGTCCATTCTGTGCTCCTGCCTACTTTCTTGTGAAGCTGAAGTCAAGTATATAATTGATACTGTAGAACTCTTGCAGGTGTCCAAAGTGGAGGTATTGTTTCAGCTGGTTTGCTCCTCAGCTGTCTTTGTTCAGTCATTGTGGCATCCTTTGATAAACGGCCCAAACTGCTCCAATTGCATGTGAGGCCATCACCTGAGCCATTGCTTCAACAATGTTCCAAATACCAAATATTCCTTTTAAAATTATGTTAAAAGTTTTAACATCAGCATAGTCTTCATCCTGGGCTGGATCTTGGACTGGAGCACATTGGAGGAGGAGGAGGAGTCCAGGACTGGGTCAGCTGGAATGTATTCCATGACTTGTGTACCTCAGTTAAACAAGAGACAATGTGCTAGTTTTTTCTTATTATGTCTTTTTAACAGTTTCCTTTTTCCTTATTTTATTTAGTCAAATGTTCCGTTTTAAGTCTTTATACTTTCCCTTAATTCTAGTTGATATAGCAACATCTTCATCTCTTTTTTTTTCTTTCTAGACAAGGCTGCATGCTCTTCTGTATCTCTCTCTTCCCTTCTCTTCAAACATGTCTTTAGCTGGTACAGATATTTTTTAAATACAGTAAACACAGTAAAATATCATATTTCCATCACAATGCCATGAAAGCAATATCTAATGAGGCATACGAAAGTGTACCGCTCAATATAGCGGTGACCCCGAATAGTCGAAGATTTGATGCATAAAAGGTGCCTTATTCAACTGCCAATCTCATTTTTGTCTAATTTTTCGCAGAGGCATTCTGACACAAGCATCATGCCTTTTTTGCTGCATGGGGGTGCTCAATGTCAGACTTTACATAGAACTATAACTAAGAATAAGTTAATATACAGGCTACCTTTATATTAATAAAGCAGCCGAGTCCTAGAGCGAGTCCTATACTGTGCTGCGATTGGCCAGCTGCGTATTTGGGGTGTGGCTTAGAGAAGGATCAATTACTATATCCCACAATCATATCACTGTAACTGCAAACCCAAAGAGTGCTGCAGGCACTGTAAATGCAAATTTAAATGCTCTGTATAGCGCCTTTCTAGTCTTTGCGACCACTCAAAGCATTTTTACTCACTATGTCACATTCACCATTCACACACATTGAGCCTAAGTGCTTAAACAGAAACTAACATTCACACACATTCATACACTGGTGGAACAGCCACTTCAGCCGCCAATAAAGTCTTCAAAAGTAGTCTGCATGACCTCCTCAATGATATAAAGCTAGGTGTCTTTGGGAAGATGAAGGGTAGAGTATGCATTAGTGTGAGACAGATGACAAGATAGAAGCATGCCCACATCCTGCTGCTCCTGTATTAGACTTTTGCTGTTGATGGCATTGATCAAATTATTAGGGCAGACATACCTGACCCAGGGAAGGAACTGAAGCTGTATAAACTGGTCTCTTTGTTCATTCTGCACGGACCTTGTGGGGCAGCCAACCCAGACTGTCCTGATATGGCATCTGTTCCAAGAACGTCCCTAAAACCTTGTGTCAGGAGACTCACCTGCCTCACAATGGTCATGGCTACCCTGATTACAGAAGACCAAACAGTGGTCACACCATTAATAAGAACGGCTTTGTGTTTGACAGTAAGTGCGTCATGTCTTGCAACACCTAGTCCTCCTCAAGTACAGGACCCACATAATGTTGGCTCCTTCCATACCATCAAGTAACTACAAGTATGTCCACAAGGGAGTTGACGTCACTACTGTCACCACTGAAAACAGGGATTACATATCGAAGTTTATCAGTGTCAGGATGATTGATCCTCATGATGCTCACTGGAGAACAATGGAATACAAGGTCCAGCCATCAGAAACCAAGGATCTGATATGACCTGATGAATTCAGCACCCATGGGGCAGCAAAACTGTCCTGCTTGGTGGAGACCACAGAAAAAACCCCAGTTGTCAAAAGAGCAGAAAGGACCCACAACTTGCATCCAAATGTCACCCACAAGAACGATCACAAGGATACACTGCCTGATGAGCTCCAATCATGCTGCTTAGGAACCTGCTAGCAGGTCCTGACTGGCCTCACAAAACAGCACCAGGATGGTGGTGATTATGGACATTGAGGTGGAGTACAAGATTTCTGTAGGGACATACAGTGGTCAGAAGGTCTTCCTACCAAGGATTCCTCACCATGACTGAAATGATCAGCTTCCCTTCACTATTGTCAGGTGAAAATTCCTTGTCAGGCTGGTGTTCTCAGTTACAATAAACAAAGGTCAGGGATAAGAAAATGGCATATACCTTCCTCAGCCTGTACTTGTTAATGGCCAGTGTTATACAGTCATCTCCAGGGGAAAGAGAGCCACCAATGTCTTTAGTTTTGTCTAAATTTATAAAAGAGGAAGACATAATGGACAACACTGTGTATAAAGAGCAAGTATAATCATTTGTACATATCTACTGTCAGCACCCTCAAACATTTTATATAAAGTTTTTTTGTTGGTTTTATTTTCTTCTCTTTACCTTTTATAAAAAAAAATACAAATTTCTATCCACCACCATATCTGTTTGCAAAATCTTTGTGAGGGGGTGGTTACTATGACCTCAATGTACAATTATACATACATTAAAATACAAACATGCAATATTATTATTACTACACTATAATATGAAAGTAGTGTGTGTGCTCATCACATCCCTCGCAAATTCACTATTTACCATTTGCACTGTGTATTTGTAAGGGTCAAGGAGCATCACGGGAGGGTGAGTGTGAAAGCAATGGACAAGGCTGGGATTCAGAGGCAAACTTCGCAGGGTTCAGGGGAGAGTCAAGCTGATAGGTTGCAGTTCCCAAAGGGCAATTTGTTGTAGTTTATAAAATGCTTGGTTATGAGTTTGTGTGGATGAAATGAACTGTATATTAGTCAAGAACTTTGTAGCAACCTCCAGACTAAGACTAAATTAATTAATTGGCGGTCAATATTCCTCTTTTGAAAGGTGGTACAATGGGGAATTTAATGTGAGTTAAATTATGTTATTTATTGTGATTAAATACTGATACTGAATACACTGATTTCTTCTGATGGCCAGAAATGAGCGTAAATCTGTTCCCTCCTCTTACCAAAGGTCATTAAAACAATTTTAGTGACTTATGAGCATTACATTGCTTCATCTCTCTGTGCATGTTTGTGCTTTCATGCTTGGAGGAAGTGACTGACGCAGCCACCAGTGCATCTGAGACTCAAAGTGGTTTCAAAGCAGCACAGTATATAGGAAGCAAATTACTTTCTCTGTGCAGGGAAAAGTTCTGACTAATATCATGGGCCAAAACTGAGATGTTATATATGACTATATATACATTACATATCATGATGTTTTAATGCATCATTAATTCAGTCAGTAGCTAAATTGTAGGCGTGGATGACCAAACACTGTCAAATAGGTTGTTGTTATATGACATGGGGTTTCTTCTCTGCGCACTTCTTGTCAAATAATTACAATCTGCCAAGAATGGCTGCCTGAAATGGTTTCATTACCTCCATCTAATGCATGGTGATGCACCACTAAATTTCACACATATAACACATACAGGCCGGACCAGTTGTTTAAAATTCACAGTTCAGAGATCTAAACATTTTTTTTTCACTTATAAAAAGGAAGAATGACCAATCAAGTTTTAATTTCTTTATTTTCCTTAAAACAATGTAGTTACTAATATACTTTGTACATGTTTTGAATAAATGCTTAATAAAATTCTATACATTTTTAAAATAAAGCATTCCCTTATATTTTACAGATCTTAGAAGCACCAACCACACACACACCACCACACACACCACACACTTTGACAGTCTCTGATTTAAGAAGCATCATTGCGTCACACATGCGCCCACTACTACCAGAGAAGCCATGTGTGTTCGTCATTTTTTAATAATCTGATCGTACAGGAGTGTTGGAAGTCTCTTTATCTGTGGTGTCTCTGAAAGTCTGGTGACTCAAGCCGAAGTATCTAGTCAGCAACTTGCCCAGTGACTTCCTAAACTTCTCCCCTATAAATGCATAGATGACTGGATTTACACAGCAGTGAGACAGTGCAATGATCTCAGCAAAGGTCGTGGCAGGACTGATGGTTTTTGAAGCTTCACAGGTGTCCAGATGTCCAAATAGCTGCAGGGTCTGGAGGAAAACGATGACATTGTAGGGGACCCAGCACACCACAAACACACACACTATGGTGAATATCAGCTTTACAGCTCTGGCCTTCTTGGAGTTCCTGGACTTGGACAGCACAATAAGGATTTTCACATAGCAGAAAATCATGATTGGGAGGCACACAAAAAGGCCCACTGTGTTCTCACTGAAGTTTCGCAGCATCTTCCAAAACTCTTGCATCTCCTCTGGGTATAGTGGCTGGCACCGGGAGCTATTGTCATCCGCATCTATCTCCAAAGAGGCAAATATCACCTGGGGGATTGCCATGATGACAGATGCAACCCAGGTAGTGATGCCAGCTGTGATTCCATAGCGAAGTGTCCGCGCTCGCATGGCTGCAACAGCGTGAACGATGG
The DNA here is from genome assembly GCA_029875015.1 of Lepomis gibbosus. Taxonomy (NCBI): domain Eukaryota; kingdom Metazoa; phylum Chordata; class Actinopteri; order Centrarchiformes; family Centrarchidae; genus Lepomis; species Lepomis gibbosus. The sequence goes on from JAPMOB010205054.1 coordinate 6,048, forward strand.
CCAGGTAGCGGTCCACACTCATTAAGGTCACAAACAAGGTCCCACTGTAGAAACCCAGCTGTTCAGAGGAGCAGATGGGAAGCAAAGTCAGAACAGGATGTGACATTAGGTGACATACAGGCCTCAGTGAGGTTCTTAACACAGCCGACATTACACAGCAGCAGTTTCACACATCGCCTGACAGCACCAGATCTCATCTTTGTTATTGGCTGAATATCTTCCGCCTAATGAAAAAAAACTACTTATTCTGTTTTTAAGCAGAGAGATATGTGAATTTGTGCTTTCACACTTTGCAAGAAATACATACTGCTAAAGAAACGAAAGACAACTACTCACAAATTTGACATTTCAGAAGCAGTGTTTTTTTAGGGTGTGAATGCAGCAGCCCAATCATCAGCTTTTCACACCTTACCAAAAATATTGCACATGAAAAAGTAATCATCTAAATGTTGGAGGCAATGTCTTTTAATAGCTTTTTAGTAATTTGCAACTCTTTATTAATTTTTCTTCCTAAATAATACCTATGTATGAGTTTTAAATATGAAATAATGAGTTATTTGTCATTGTTTTGTGTTCTAAGTAATAAAAATAAAAATAAAGACCCACCTGATAGACTCCTGTAATCAGCTTGCATGATGCAAGGTTCTGGGAACTGTAGGCCCAGAGGGGCAAGGACCCAGCCAGTATGAGGTCAGAAAGGGCCAGGTTGAGGAGGTAAATGTCTGTCATAGTCTTCAGCTTTATGTACCGGAGGAGAACCCAGAGAACTGTGGTGTTGCCTGTGGAATTTGCAGTTATTAGTCAGTTATTAGTCATTATGTAGGTTTAGGTTTATGAAAAGTGATACATATTTCTTTTTCTCTTTAAGATCCGGGCCTTTTTTAACATACCTAGCAGACCCAGACAAGACAGCACGTAGTATATAACCGGCAGGACCATGGGTTCATCATATAAATCTTGACTGGGTTCCTGAATGCAGTTGTTAGAATAATCATCTTCATAACCATAGTATCCGGAGCCTTCTGAGGTGTTCATCCTGCTGCGAGAGGAGGAACAGAACACGGAGGGATTACATGGGTAAAGACATTTTAGATTGGTTGATATTAGAAGATGGGAGACATTACAAAACCACACAGAGTACAAAATATACAGACTGACACAATAAAGTTGAAAACCATTGTAGTCCATGTGGGGCATGACATCCACTAACCTAACAAAAATTACATTTGAGGCACACGTGAACTTCATGTAAGGCTTTAAGTTGTGGTTGTACGCCGCTGTACTAAAATAATCGCCCAAGCCGTTGGACTTGTTGCAACATGCTCTCGTTTTAAAACCCACCACAACTTGGAGCTGTTCAGGGAGAGGTGTGATTTATCTTAAAGTGTTCTTCCCACACCTTCATTCCATTAACAAATGACATAGTGAAAACAACACAGAACAATAGAATCATCAAGCAGTCTTAAACTCAATTTACATAATACCATGTTATACTCACTGAAAACTTATTTTGCTGTTTACATCCTTTAGGGCCTTGTATACCATGTTTGGCAGAAAAATATGAACGTCTGACAATCCCAGGTGCTAGTCAATTCTTGATCTTTATAAATTCTTCAATATGAAAATCAATGTACTACTACTTACGTTTTCAATGATGAGATGTTCTAACTCCTGATTCTATTTTCTTCTAAAATTTCTTCCCTTCATTTGCTCTGAAGTGTTTAAAAAAACTTGCCTCCACTCACAAGTCACACCTTCAAAAAACAGAGCGAGTAGATGAAGTTTTTCTCCTTATTATGATAGGCACAACGTTCCACACCATCATGAGTGAACTCGTGTTCCACAATTGACTTTTGTCGAGAAAGATAGAAGCAATTATATGATAAACATTCACATGTAGATGTGAGGAAATCCAGAGATAGTACTGGACTTTCCCACCCTTTAATTTGAACCTTTCAAATATAATCATCATTTAGTGAGTCACGTCTGAAAGGTTCCTGAGTCAAATGCTTTGAGTCCAACAGATGCTATTTCAGACTTAAAGGCATTTCTCCAAATCTGAATGAAATCCACAGCAATTATTTATTTTTTTCTCCATTTGAATAAAGTATAATTTTCAACAACCATTTAGACATATCATGAGACTCTAAATATTGCCAACTTCCTGCTATTCTGACCATAATCAAATTTATGTCATCTCTTTTAAACCACATCTCAAACCTTTTTTTCTCCTCACTATCAAGATATACAGAACCACCTCTTTGACACCCATGCAGACCCTTACTTCCTGTGGCTGACATAGTTTACACACACACACACGTGTGCACCTATTCCTCAGCTACCCACTGTGTTTGTCGGTGTAGGAGGTGAAAGAGGTGATGTATGTCTAGTAAATAGCAGCTAAAAATTAAAAATTTGAAATAACAATGCACTTACCACATTGCTTGGCAAAATCACTGCTCCTGAATTTGTATGTTCTCGTGCTGCGCATCGAGCTTACATGTCATCCTGCCTTGCATTGCTCGCTTTTTGTGTCAAATCCTGCTGCAGAGCTCATTTCTGGTAAGGTGAACTCTGGGTTTTGTTGTTTCCTCCGCATTGTGTTAAATGGAGGTGTGAGTGTGGTTTTCTGAGAAATGTCCTTTTAGGTGTTAACATGTGGCAAGAAAGGAGCTGTGGGGAAAATGTATTCTAATGAGGAGCTTTTTTTGTCTTTGTTCTTTTCAAGCACACTCCTTTGGTGACATGAACTTCAGAAAGTAGTATTCAGCTCATCCGGAATTACAAAGGTTTTTATTTTACATTTAATTTAAAACTTTTCAATGTTTGCGCATACTTTTAATTTAAAATCAAAATGTAATCTTTAAATGTTATATTATAAATGATCTGTACATTGAAAACTGTACTACAAACTTTAATTTGCTGATGTTTAATGAAATTTATACAGTAGTTTCTAATAATAGAACTAGCTGCATTTTTCATTTTGTTAATGCAGCACTAACAAATAATTGCCTACCTAATGATGTGATTAGTGATTCTCTCAGATGTACATCAGTATAAATGAGCACAACGTGTTTTGTGCAGTGGCTATGGTGTCCTAAGAAAGGTACAATACATCATCATCAAGAGCAGCTGAGAGCGTAGACCGGTCATCCACTTATCAGAAGGTGGGTGGTTCAATCCCTGAGTCTACATGTTTAAGTAGGGCAAGACCATGAACACCAAATACCTCCCAATGTTAAAGTGTGTGATTGGGGTGAATTTGATGTTCTGTAAAAGTGCTTTGAGTGATTGGAAAAGCTAGATGCACTATGCAAGTACAGACCTTTGGTACTCTGTGACACTTTAATAATATCCATTGACAAAGTAAACCACAACAACAAATCATAACATGTTACAAATGTAGCTCTCCCACTCAATTCCACTTTTTTCATTTGCATGGGGAAGGAATTGGTGAGGTTTTACTAGAATTTAAACTTGGGATGTATTTACAGCAACTAACAACTTTGGCTTGTGTGGGATTATGCATTCATCAATTGCGACACTGGCTATGGTGCAGAGAGGCCTGGTTAGCTTAAACTTCTGGCTATGTAGTTAACGTTAGCAGTTTGCACGTGGCTATGGCGTTAGCTCCATAAAATCTCCGTGGCCGATTTAACTAGCTCCAAAATACAGCTCACTCTTTTGTCAACAGGTTTCACAGTGACAAAAAAATCTCCTGGCTCTTAACTTTTAGGAAAAGTAATGTCATTAATGCTACAGAACTTATAACCTCTTACAGCTCTGAGCGTATCTACGTTCTTTCCTCGGCTTCGTCTTCTTTTTTTTTTCATCTCCGTTTATTTTCCGGTTTTCCATTTTTTTTAGCCACGCCCCCTCAAAACCCGCCTGCAAAACTGCTTTCTGATTGGCACTGATTGGATAATGAACAAAACTGACACCTGGCCACCCAATACAAAAGAACATACGCAAATCATAACTTAATTAATACATATTAATACAAAAAGGTATTACACACCAGGGACAAATGAATTGGCCCATATTTCAGAATATACTGTATTTCTGTTTGCAGAACACAAAGGAAACAATATATACATTTAGCAGGATTCTAAACAAAAAAAGCAGCAATAGAGTGTTAAGCGTTAAGCTGAAATATGTTAATATAATATATATATATATATATATATATTGCAAATAACATCTGAAATGGCGGTGAAATTATTGATAAAAAAGAATGTTGTCTTACCATGAAATGCAATATTTTGAACATATATGGTGGTGGTAACAGCATTGTGGATAATACACATGCCTTTGGTGTGGGAGATCGGGGTTCAATTCCCACCACCAATGTGTCCCTCGGCAAGACACTTAACCCCTAGATGCTCCAGCGTTGTGTGTGAGCTCTGACATATATACCAATTGTAAGTAGCTTCAGATAAAAGATAAATTAATGTAAAGTAATAATGTACTCTCAAAAGTGACAGTTGTGTATTATTATTATAAGCCAAAATGAGTTACAGATGCCATGATGCATGATGAATGATGACGTCAAATTGTGTAAAATATGCCACATAAGTACTGGTTGGTTGTACCTTTTGTAGCTTTGATTCATCTCCAAACTTTGGAAAGAACAAACCTTTTCCACAATCAAAGTGATAAAAACAATTCCATGTTGTAAAATATAATTTTGTCTCTTTAAAAAAGCTTTTCCATATGGTATGAATGTTATTTTCACCTACTTGCACACTCATCAACCAATGTGTGAAAAAAGAAAAAAAAGCGGACATGTTTTAAACACTTAAGGCACAGGTAAAGAAACTCTGTGGTTATGAGCTGTTACAAACAACAACATCATGCTTTCAGTCAAGATGTACAACTTTAAGTGTGACTATATTTTCTCCAATGTCAGCAGGAAAGGAGGGACATTCTAACATACAGAAGTGTGACCTAATCAGGACACACTTGAATTGTGGTCAGAACGAAATACTGTATTTCAGCAGAAATTCAAGGAGCAAATGAAATCAGAAAGGTCTAAAGATTATATTTAGGGGAGATTGGGTATGGTTGTAACCTTTTTGCTTCAGCAACTGTAACTCACTGAATTTTGTAGCTAGAGTTCTCAAACTTTTACCCACATTTTTTTCACTACCAATTCGATCCTCTACAAGAGGATCACAGACCTCGTAAGTTGATGTGAAATGCATTGGGTTCCCCAATACCGGGGTAGGTTGTAACACATGCTGGGGTAAGTTGTAACAATAAGACAAAAGGAGCAAAAATAGATGCCACACCATATGATATGCTTCAAAAACAGGTAGTGACATAAAAGAACAATGATTCTCTCTCACTATAACAGCATATTTGCTCAGCCCCTCCTCTCACTCGCTCCCTCTCTCTCCCCATCACTCTCTCTCTCTCCTGCAAACACATTGACAGCAGACCAGTCTGTGTATTGAATGGTTACATCATCAACACCGCTGCACAAATCCGTCCAACGTAAAACATTCTTGTCTCAAATTTTGTTCAACAGGTCTGTTAGTGTGACCTTCAGTTTGGCCAAGTAACGTTTCTTTTCATCAACTGGCAACTAAGGTGATTTACTTGTTATGGACTACTTGTGGAAGTCTACCAGAAGTTATGTTTGGGCCAGAATAATGCACATGCACAGTACTGTTTGTTTATGTTGTTACCGTTGAAAGCATCTATATTCTTAATCAGAGTCACAGTCAGTGGTTGAAGTGAGCTGGTTCTTACTGGTACGCAGTACAAGTACTTCTATATTTTACTCTTTGTCATGCCTGGACTTTTTCTTGCGCACTGGAATTTCTCACAAGCTGCAGAGACGGTGTATGGAAAAGATCGAGTGTCGATACACACGCTAACATATGAACAACATGTGAATGGGAAGTACTTGTCACAGAGCTGACAAATGAATGCTGGTAACCCTGGAGTGCAGGCTTGGTAGACCAAGACTGCAAAGGGCACTCTGTAAAATATTAAAGTTAAGAAAGTCCATAGTTTTATGTATAATGGATAGTTGTAACACTTTTTAAAGAAGTGTTACAACCTACCCTCAGCCAATATTAACCTAGCTACATTAGCATAGCAGTTTGAAATTAGAAAGGAAACAAGCATCATTTGTTGCTTAAGAAACTACAATTTGATTTCAATCTAATATACATTAAACAATTTTATCTTCTTTAATAGTATAGGTACTAAACTAAAAATATTCTTGGTCAACAATTTACTTTCTGTCTGAATATACGTGTTTCCAGATTTGATAACCACCATGCCTGATCAGGAAGGATGTAGGCAAATACTGAAATGATCACATAAATTCTATCTATTCTATCTTATCTCTAATTGGTGGAATTGGTGTTGTTGCATCTCTCCCCCTGTTACAATCATACCCGTTCTCCCCTACAGGTACAGGACATTGCTGATGAATGACACTTTCTGGTAAGTGACAAGTAAATGAACAATGGCTGGCAGTAATAACAAGGCTACCAGGATAAAAGCATGTCACCTCTGCAGGTGATGTCCATAAAAACGCATTACTCTGATTTCCACCTCCTACTTGATGAAAGTGGAGTTGACCTCCGAGGACCTGGACACGACTGAGCTCTTCCTGAATGAGCTGTCTGACAAATCTG
>JAPMOB010205056.1:0-14678 GCA_029875015.1 Lepomis gibbosus
CTTTTTTTTTTACTGTAAAGTGTCTTTGAGTGTCTTGAAAAGCGCTATAGAAATAAAATGTATTATTATTATTATTATTAAATAAAAACATAACCTCCACACAATAAATGAATGTCATTACATGATCATCCAAAATTTTAAGAATGTATGCAATGTCACTACAATTTTATTTTCAGTCCAAAGCGACTGTGGTGGCGGAAAACAGACCGCAAAGTAAATATGGCGGCATGCACAGTACATCCATCCATCTATCGTCAACTGCTTATCCTGGGAAAAGCCTCGTAGGATGCACAGTACAATTGTATGTTATTTCCACTGTATAAAATATTTTAATAAAATATCTAAAACAAAAACACTTTTAGTTTTTGCTTTGCATGCTTCACATGACATTTATTATTAGCAATGTTTAATGATGGAATTAATAATCTGAATTTATAGCACTGATTTATTCTATTGAAAACCATCTATCAGATATTTGTGGTTGGAATTACTTGAAAATTCGAGAATGTTAAATTAGGCTATGCAATTTATAAGATTTGTTTTTTTGTTCTTCTCCTGTACTCAGTTGTTGACATATATAGGAAAGTGAATGTGAAAATTTTGTGGTTGTGTTTTTTTTGTTTTTTTAAAATCTCCAATATAGGCTACTGTAAAGATTCCAAAGTCATGCAGCACTACCACACTTACAATTCCAACACACATACATATACATTCTTTTTGACTGAACACTTTTGAACACATTTTATAATTCCACATCTGGCATTGTGTCTGCTAATTTTTATAACTTTATATATTGAGGTACATTTTTTTTATTTATTCTTTTACTCAATAGCAACATTTTTGCTTGATATTATCTTTTAATTATCAGGTAATTTTTTACTATATAACAATAAATAATTTATTTATATTATCCTCTTTGTTATTTAATTAAATGTCAATTAAAGTTGATTTTAAATGATTTATTAAAGAATGTAAAAAGAACAAAAATAATTTTCAAATATAAGTATGTCTCTTTATTAGCTTTTTAAAACAAGTTAGAGTCCAGAGCCACAATCATAACAGGCATCTTCTGAGCCACAGGTTAACAAGTATAAATCTGTTTTCTTGTTTTTTTTTCTGAACAGGTATCAGCAGAAACATTTTTATTTTATCAGGGAGCAGCAGAAACAGTCTGTACAGTAGCAAGTGTCTCTGTCAGACGGAGGTGAAGTGTCATGGTGGTGCTGGCCTCACGCAAACGTCCTCCTGCTGCCGAAGATGACTTGTCTTAAAGTTTTTGTACACAATGCGGAGCACAAATCATTGGAAGGGAGACTGATCCTCCCTGTTTGTGAGTTTCCAGAATCTATTACTGTTATCAGGACAGGAGCGAATTCACATGGCAGAGAAAACTAGATGTAGGCCTATCAAGTTATGTAGCCTGTAATTTTAACTTAAGTTAAATAGGCTATGTAGTGCACAAAAGCCGTTGCTGTTACTCTCCATAGAGCGTGTGCTCCTGTTCATCTGAGAAGAGAAGAGCAACCCCGCGGGGCCAAGTGATTATGTTGTGATTTTAAGAATGTTCCTAAGACCGACATCTTCCTCATTACTAATCAACATGCAGTGTATAGCTATCCACTTTTCTATGGCATTTGATCCTCCCTCCCTCCGCTGCTTGTTTGGGTGGGTGATTTTGATCATCCCGCCCCTCCTGTGACCCTTAGTTTGACTGTATGCATATTCAGAACCAGTGAGCAACGGACTTTCAAAATAATAATAATAAAAATAAAAACTAAATTTCATTAACATGAAATAAAATAATTGTCCGCATTAATTAATGCAATAATAACAGTTAACGTACCCAGCTCTACGTATCATACATATATACAACAACATATATACACCAAAATAGACATTTTAGTGCAAAATGATTAAAGAAATCAGTGTTGCTGAAAATAAATACAATCTGTCTGCAGGTGAAACAATTAAAAAACACTTTGCTGCATAGCCTTGTGCACAAGATGGTGGTTGGAGCCGGAGTCTTGGGGCCATGGTGGTTGGAGATGGAATTGTGGGGGGTGATGTGATTTAAACAGGAGCTGTGGGGACTGTGGTGGTTGGACACTAAGTCATGGCGGCTGAAGCTGTGGTGGTTGGTGCCAGAGTTGTGTTGGCCGTGGTGGTTGGAGGCGGACTCGTGGTTGTTAGCGCCGAATTCGGGGGGGCTGTGGTGGTTGGAACTGGAGTTGTGGGAGTTTGAAATCTAACCCTGATTTTTGTCACGGTAACTTTGTAGGCTGTTCCATTCAGGGATAGCTTTCTAAAGAACTAAATTGAGAGAAAACAAAATGATGTTTAAATTGTGTGTTTGCATTATTATTTGATACCTTTTAGCTTTACAGCATTAGCAAAACTGCTATTTTACTTATATTGTTTTACATACCTGTTCAACAAGTTCAGTGATGTTCCATTGCTGACCTCTACATAGGAAGCTATCTGCATCTGTAGAAATGCCAGTGAGCCTATAGGGATTAAAACAGAATATTATATGTGGATACTAATAAAATACTAACGAATCATTTGGGAGTTGTGTGTTAGGATTAAAAAGATTCCAGGTAATTGTTCTTGAACGTACAAATACTGCAGGACATAATCACTAAATAACAAAGACATAGCTTTTAAAGAAGTATTTAAACGTCTTTTAGAAACCCTCTGGATTATGCTCTCTATCTCTCCCTGTCTCTAACTCCAACTCCCTGGATCCTCAAGCTGTCCATCAGGTGCCCTCAGACTTTCCTTCATGTCCTGCAAATAATTCTCTCAACAGCTACTCACCATACCAGTTCACTTCCTTTGTTCCATGCCTTACACACACACAGAGTTGTATTTTCATCACTATTGGTGAATTACATTAACTTACATTCAATCCCTCGAGACTTACCCTAACCATAACCACTACTTGCTCTCTCTTCATCCATCATTACGTGGAACATCGGCTCAATATCGGCCCATAAATGCTAGGGATGCTTAAAAACTCGGCATGCTCGTCAGATGGTGTGTACTTTGTTGTGCCCTATGGTTCTGGGGCATGCTTGTGGAAAAATGACTCAGAAGCGCCCCCTACAAAATTTCAACAAAGCAGGCCCCACTGTACACTTTACCCAGCTACCAACGAAACTTGGGAGGCAGATGAATCATCTCCAGACTAAAAAAAGAGTCTCATACCCTATACCCAACACAAAGTCAGCCATTTTTAATTTTTTAGGAATCCATTTGCCATTTACAGGCTCTGCACTTTGACGAACTCCACCTAGAGAATTAGTCCAATCGACTTCAAATTTGGGGAGTGCAATCTAAAGACCTTTGCAATGATAAATACATAGGTCTTAAGATTGTACCAAATGTGGGAGACAGATGTGTCTCTAGACTTAAAAAAATGTCATCTACATGACTACACGGTCAAAAGGCCTCATTTGCTTGGTGACTGTTTAATTAATAATTAATCCTCATTTCTTTATTTATTATTTGTTTATTTATTTAGCCATAAATAAACACCCTCGTTTAATGAGCAAGAAGTTATCTGCGTGGATTGGTGAGTGTATTGAAATAATGAAATCCCTTCTGAAAAGACTGAATAAATAATAAAGTTCTGATTCTTTTGTTTTTTCCCCTTGCTATTTTTATAAACTGGGTGGTGCCCCTGTGACGAGCATTGTTTCTCCTACATTATTTTACGTTGTGTTTTCTGTCTTGGCTCTATCCTCTGCACTTGTATTTTGTACACCTGAAAAATCCGGAACCTGTTTATGCCTGCCTGACCTGTGTGTTTGACCCTCTATTTTGGATTTCTTTGTTTGTGCAGTTTGCCTTCTGATCCTTGCCTGTCTCACCATCCCGTGAGCCACTGTACCTTGTGTTGTGCGTGTTGGAGCCAGAGTTGTGGGATCTGTGGTGGTTGGAGCAGGAGTTGTAGGAGCCATGATGGTTGGAGCTGGAGTTGTGGGATCTGTGGTGGTCAGAGCTGGCATTGTGTGATCTGTGGTGGTTGAAGCTGGAGTTGTGGGAACTGTGGTGGGTGTAGCTGTACTTGTGGGAGCAATGGTGGATAAAAACAGTAATGAGCACTGTCACCTCACAGCAAGAATGTCGTGGTTTTAAACCCCGGTTGCCTCGGCCTTTCTGCGTGAGTTCACTCCGGGTGCTCTGGCTTCCTCCCACCTCCAAAGACATGCAGGTTAGGTTAATTGGTGTCTTTAGGTTGTCCTTAGGTGTGAGTGTGAGTTGTTGTTTGTCTATCTGTGGCCCTGTGATGGATTGGCACCTTGTCCAGGGTATACCTGAGAGATTCTTATTTTCATGATGAATGGTTAGCCCAATGTCAGCCCAATGTCAGCTGGGATAGGCTCCAGCCCACCCGCGACCCTGTACACAGGATATACGGTTGACAATGGATGGATGGATTCTGGTTGTTCAATAAATTGGACAGACAAATTTGTTAAGTCTAATGATGACACAAGACAAAACAGATTCATGATCAATAGACATTTCTGTGCATTTTGACAGACCGCTCAATACCCTGATTCAGGGTACAATTGTCATAAACTTGTTATGAGGTACTTACTAAGGTTACCATTCTTTTGTATGGGAAGTGTCCTTATTTACTTGCAATGTAGGGAGGAGTGAGCAGGAAACACTTCACTAGTTTCCTGGTTCCCAGGCTTTTGGCATGACAGCTGCTTCTCCAGTTACAAAGCATGGGGATTAGTGACACCTTAAATCCCCCTTTAATAGGTCAGATTGCTTGATTTGAGCTTCTCATTGTACTGTGCAAATCATTTGACACTTGCACATCGCCACTCTTCACATTTTTGGGAAATACAGCCAACAGTTATGTTGAAGACTTTTCTGAAGATTTAATTTGACAAAATGATATTAGACATAAGAGGGGACTTGTTGTGGTGGCAGCCTGGCTCCTCGTCGTTGCTCCAAACCCGGCGCCACTTGATCTCTCAAGCCCTCATGTAATCTGCATCATCTCTGTTTCCCTGTTCTTGGTTTTCCCTGAGTTACTAACCCTGTCTGTCTCTCTGTCTCTCCCCAGGTTCACTCACCCTTGTTCTCTGTCAAGTTTGCTGGGGTCGCTCACCTGCCTCCTCCCCTCGGACTTCCCCCATGGCGTCCTCCCGGCTTTCCCTCGTGCCTCCCCAGTCAGCCTGCCACCACACTCCTCCACCAACTTGAGATTGGTAACAATCTCAAGTTACACTGAACAAAATTATAAATGCAACACTGTTTTCCCCCCAATTCATCATGAGCTGAACTCAAAGATCCAAGACGTTCTCTATGTACACACAAATCTGTCAAAATCTGTGTTAGTGAGCCCTTCTCCTTTACTGAGATAATCCATCCACCTCACAGGTGTGTCATATCAAGATGCTGATCAGACAGCATGGGTATTGCCTTAGGTTAGCCACAATAAAAGGCCACAGTTGACCATAAAATTCAATGGGTGCTGGCATCTGAGGTAAAGAGTAGGAATGACTTAATGAAATTAATTCTTTTAGAGCAGTTCAAACATATTCTCCCGGAACTTGTTACCACATACCTCAATGATCATGTTAAAAAGGTTGCAATGCTGCAGTGTTTACTGATGACAACTTTTTAATCCATAAGATTTTTACAGGGGGGAAAGAGTGAGAGGGGTTGCAGGGAAAACTCGTTTAGCTGCCACCAAGCTTGTAATTTTTGTCATGTAAAGGTCACTGGAAAATTGACTGTCCAGTACTTTAAGAAAAAACAAGGCACCAAGTAGCTGGAGACGTAAGCCTGTTACTCTTGCTGGTCCTGCACACCGGACTAATCGAGATGAAGTTATCGCTACTGTGAAACTCCAAACACACTGGCGATTTGCCCTATTCACTGCTCGCTCTCTGTGTATTGTCACTGTTTGCTGTGTATGTCATTGTGGGTGACTGGTCTGAGTGTTACTATTGTAGTATGTTGTGATTATTTGTTGTCTATTCTTACTTTGTTTATGGTCCATAGGAAACAGTATTTAGCTATATACTTGTTTGCGAAAAATATGAATAAAGATTGACTTTAACTTTGATTTTTCATGATGTGATCAACCGTTTTGCATGTATCGACTTATGCAATGAACTTATGCCTAGATGTTTTGGGGGGTAAGACTATTCAACAGAGAACCACTATAATTCATTGTGATCAGCACGACATAAGCAATTGATAATGTAGGAAACAGCAGATAATTCTAGATAATCATTTGCATCAGTGTGTCAAAGAATTTGCAATTTGTTCAAAAGAATGAGAAATTGCTTTTATGATGTGCACAAGTGAAGAGATGATGTGGATGTTGAACAAGTAGTTTTGAGAATTTCAATTCTGATCTGAGAAATGCACCAAAATCACTGAGAAAAACTTTAAAAGCATTCCTTTTACAGTTTTTCTCAGTCATTTCAGTGCATTTCTCAGATCAGAATTAAGGAGGAATAGGTTAGAGGTTAGAGGAGGTTAGAGGAGGAATAGGATGAGGAGGTGAAGAAGTAAGAGGGGAGTGTGAGGTGAAGTAGGTTGGGAGAGAAGTATAGGAACAGGAACCGAAAGGGGAGTCTGAAACTTAATTTATGAAATCACCAGCTTGAGAGAGGCTGCACAACCGGTTTCACCAAGTCTAAGCCGCTGTACTGTTGCAGGTACTGTCTGGTAATTTTGAAAGGAGAACCTATAATGAACAGGATCTGTCTCCACTTTAAAACCAATTAAATGTTTTTCACAGAATTGTAAGAAAACCAGTACCTGGTAGAACAGGTTAACTGTTCAACTCAGAGCTTTAGACCCACGTTGTAAATATGGTCATCGCAAATAACCACTGCACATACATTTCTGTATGAAGTATTTTGACAATGTGAATTCAGTTTTGAGCTTGAGCTTTTAGCAATTGGGGGGGGGAGTATTTTGAAAGGGACTCTATACAGCTGCTTCATCCAATGCAGAGAGACTCTGTTATTTGCCAGTATGTTGTGCTGTATTTCTCTGAGAGTGATGCAGTTACCGCTGTCGCCTTACAGCAAGATCATGGGTTTAAACCCTGGTTACCCCAGCCTTTCTGTGTGAAGTTTGCATGTTCTCCCCGTGTCTGTGTGGGTTTTCTCTGGGTGCTCCAGCTTCCCCCACCATCAAAATCATGTTAGGTAGGTTCTCCAGTCAGTGCTGTTTGACCTGGCATGGCATTTCAGTTGGTCCCCGGGCGCTGTACAGTGGCTGCTTAATACACCCTTCAGAGATGGGTTAAATGGAGAGGATGAATTTTGCTACGTGTATGTGACAATACAGTATGTTCTTCTTAAAAAAATGCATTTAATGACCACTTTCTCCAAAATCCATGAACTCTTTGAATAGGATTTTTATTTTTTGCAGCACAATTTTCAAATGCCAGCACCATGTGTACAAAACTGTTAAAAACATATTCAAAACAGAAAGATGGCAAATTTCCTTAATTGCCAGACTGAAATACATAGAACATCTGAGCAGAATATTTACCTACATTTAATGTTTACACCTAGTGAACTGTGTAGATTGTGTAATACAGAATTTCGAAATAAGTGTGGATTAGAACTCTTAAGTGTAGAGCAGGAAATATGCTTGTATTTTAGCAGAATTGGTTCAGGGAGTTGGTATATGAAAAACAGGTTGTGGTCATTATGTTACCATGTAAACAAGTGAGAAAATTTATATTGCAGCTCTGAAATTTTAGAATTTTTTTTTTGTTTCAACTTTTCATTTTTCACAATTAAATTGCTATATGCAGTGACGTAAAAATAATGGATGTTGAAGAAAATTTTATGCATCCTGTTGTGATTTGTTTTGTTTTCTATTCTTACATTGTTTTTGGTCCGTACGAAACATTTCGTTCTGCTTTATACTTGTATGCGAAGAATATGAATAAAGTTTGACTTTGTTTTTGACAGTGTGTTTAACCATTTTGCATGTAGTTACTTATGCAATGAACTTATGTCTAGATGTTTTGGGGGGTAATACTTTTCAACGTATCATAAATTGTGAGCAGAACAACATAAGCAATTGATAATGTAGCGAACAGCAGACAACTGGACATAATCACTTGGATCAGTGTTTCAAAGCATAAGAAATTTGTTCATAATACCGAAACATTGCTTTTATGAAGTGCACAAGTGAATAGATGATGTGGAGGTTGAACAATTAGATTTGATCATTTCAATTCTGATCTGTAAAATGCACCAAGCGACTGAGCTTGAAGCAGTCAACACTATAGTTCCTAGGTGGAACTTGTTTCTTCAAACACTTTCGGTGTAACACACTCTGCGCATGCTCATTAGCCCATGTTTAGTGGCCATGCACGGAGGTTTGAGTAACGCAAGATGAGTTTGCAGCCGTGGCTAAACTTTGTGCAAGTAAAGCGATTGTTGTGGGTTGTGTTATAGGAATGCAGAGAAAAGTTGCATTTGTGAAACCACTGGAAAATTGTTGAGTTTTTACGAAGATAACAAACTTCAAATGTCAATGCACCGTAGTGCTAGCATGACTGACTAGCGTTTGTTTTGCTAGCTAGCTGAACGACGCAGAACAACGTTGTTATCGAACTTACGTGGATTTATCAGCCTAATTAATTTGACATTTCGCGACTTGGCGCATAAATCTGATAAACTCAGGTTTAATGATTTATTAAAAATTATATCTCTACAGCAAGACAAATATCGTACGTGCTACATTTTGCTAACCATAGTTAGCAGAAGTCACTCAACAGCTGCCGTGTTTGACCTGGACAATAATGTGACTGAAGACCTGTGAAAACAAAGTATGGACAGGGAATTGTTGAAGCAGTGTCTGACGTATCACGGAGAATCATTGTTCAACAAACTGAAATGTGAGCAAACTGAAAACCCAGACTTCCAAGCTGTGGTGTCTGACCTGTGCAAGGCCACGTATGAAAGGTAGGTTAGGCAATCCCTTTAATGTAAACATTGTTTTCTACTTTGAGGTTATGGATATATTTCCAATTTTATGGAGTTTGACTTATTGCTCGATATCCTATTTGAATTTCTATTGTAGCCTAAAAAAAGACAAGCACATATCATGCGTTGCCCATCTGAACTGTCCTTACATTTCTGTTTTTCTCTTGTATTCTATTAAAATTGTTGGTCTCCTTTTGGGATTTGTCAACCCTTTTAATTAATTTGGTGCCTTATTAAGGTCCATAAACAAAGTTATGCCTCTAATAAAGACATTGCTAATAGTGTAGTGTAGTTCCTTCACTGAACATGTGTTTTTTTTTTTTTTGTGTAGCAGGGGTGAAAAGCAGAACAGCCCCCTTGTGGAGCAGTTCATTGCCAGGAAGGCTGACATCCTGTTCTGTCCAGCATGGAAGACCGCCACTCATCAAGAAGAGGAGCATGAGGAGGAGGAGGAGGCTGCAGGTGTGTGTTGGTTTGACCACATACTGTATCTCAGTTGGCAAACAACAAAACTTTACAGCAGGGCCAACATCTTGTAAGTTGTTGGCTCCGATGCTGAGCTCTCAGCTTGCTAAACCACTGTTCTGTCCCCTCCTGGTCTCTGTGAACAGCCACACTGTTTCTGTGTCACAATATGTTTAAACATGTACATTTAACAGAGAAGTAGCAGCATCAGTGCTCTGACTGTTTCTACACAGGATGCGTTCAAGCATAGTATTGCACAGAGTAGGTCACCTGCCAACTTTTTGGCAGCACTCAGGGCCCAATGCACAATCACTGTAGTTATACATACTTTAATAAACAGAAGAAAATATACTTGAAAATAAATGCTTCTGTTTGAAAGAAGTTGTCCTCTTAACCATCACCCAGCCCCCGTTTGTGACTGGGTAGGCTTATGTCATCACAAACTCTGTTTTCCTAACTCACACTAAAACACTGAACTGGTTTCTTTGCTATGCAAGCCGTTTACAAAAGCTCAATATTTGAGTGTGAAAAATACACAGTATAGATGGAGGGCCTAAACAGCCAAGAAAAGCTGTGTTTAAAATTAAAGTATTAATTATTTTTATAAATTAAAGTAAAGCTTAATGTATATGGGGTGGGTGATAGCGTACTGGATAAAATGCATGCCGTGGTGCGATTGGTGCTGCGACATATCCACTATTGTGTCCGTGATGAAGACACTTAACCCCTAGTTGCCCCTGAGGCGTACGACTTCTGATATACATAGCAATTGTAAGTCACTTTGAATAAAAGCGTCAGCTAAATTATTAATTATTATATACCTTCAGTACATTTTTTTTAATACAATGTGTTTGATTCAGCTTTCTGACTGTGCTTTACTAGAGCCCTATGCCATCATGCCACCAGTGGAGTTATTCATGGAGGTTTCTTATGAGGAAAGAAGAGCCATGCTGTACAGAGACTTGGAACGAGGAGACATTGTGGTGGGGAGGATCAACAACATCAGAGAATACGGCTTCTTTCTCACTCTGCTTTGCACGGCAGGAGGATTGAAGAGAGACATAGAAGACCTAGAGTTGTCGGTAAGTCAACAAGCTGAATCCGTTTAATGTACTTGAGCCATGTCATAAACTTGGCAACATATTACAGTTTTCCCCCCTTGCTTTGGTACATTTCTTTAATCACCCCTAACATTTGCAAAACAATAAGTGCATTTCTCGAAACACAGTGGTTTACCTGCAAAATCTCAGAACTTGCCCAAAATCTTTAGTCTGTCACTCAAAAGCAAATCTTTTTGAACTTTTTCAATTGACATGTTTATTTCAAAAGTATAAAACATTGCAAGAGATTGGACAGGATTCACAGTTACGTTATTTACGTTGTGTTGTTGAAAGACTGTCATTTTGATGCAGAAAACAAAAAGATAAGACTGTTTTACAGCACTGCATAGTACAACGGAAGAAATTACAAAATGAGCCCTTAGGCGGATGTTCCTGTCTGTCAGGTCACAGATTTTTATCCACATCACGATGGATATCTTCATTAATTAAAGAGACATTTACAAAAGAAGTCTAATACACATGTATCATCGTTTCCCCTGGGATGGAGTTACAGCAGCGGAGGTGAAGCAAAAAAAATTTTTGCTTTGACATTTATCTGTAGACATTAATATAAAAAATAGGCAACATGAGTAAGTAGACTTTATTTATATAGCACCTTTCACAGACAATTGGATCACAAAAAAACACCTCCCTTCTGAGGTGCATTTTATTTGCACATTAAAATCCAAAAATAAACGTCTTGTCATTAGCTTAAAAGGACTAGTTTGCATCACTAATTTGCTTTACTAACCTCAGCTCCTCTACAGTCATCACTGACCTTTCTTTTCCTAACAACCACTGCTTCACACTCACCTGAAAACTGACAAATAATTGAATCAGTGAGTACAGGACAGAGCTGTAGGCTACGCCTCTTTACTCTCGGTTTGTAACTGATGTTCTCAACATTGGACAAGTAGGCAGTAATAAAATACATCTACCAATTACTTTCTATAAATTGAGCTAATGTTCAGTTACATAGCAGCCAAAAGATGCAGCCTAGGCTACAGAATAAGATTCCCTGCTTAGCTGCGCAGTCTGAAGGGGAAGGGAGATGTTTGTTAGCGCTAACAGGCCTCACTGCCAGAACATTTTCCTCCTCTCGCTGTCACCGTCACTTTCTGCAACGCGGACAGTTAATCACTCGCTACGCACCTACCAATTCCTTACAGGAGTTACGCTGCTCTTATAACACCATCTGTGACGTAGATGTTCTGCATTGAACGAGAAGAAGCGGGCCAAGCGAGTGTTGCTGCGCTCCCACAGTGTGCGAGTGAAAACATTCGTAGCGCATTGTTTAATTATCGTGGGAAGTTTAAGTAGCGGCAGTCATGATTCAGCAGAGCCCACCGCTAGAATAGAATAGAATTGCTTTTAAGATGTGCTCAAGTGATGAGATGACAATTAGTTTTGAGAATTCAATTTATCTGAGAAATGTACTAAAGCGACTGAGAAAAGCCAGTTAGACAACCATTGTAGATATAGAAGAATTGGATTGTATCCAGCTTTACGGGAAATGCCAGTTCTATGAATTGCTGAATGATTAGCAATAAGGTTAAACAATGTGTCACTTAGAACACGATGCAGATTGAGAATTTTAGAGGACTGAGAAATTTATTAGGGCTGCAGCAAAAAAAAAATTTCATTATTGTTTAATCATCCAATAATTTCCTCAGTAATTGTTTGGTATACAAAATATCAGTGAAAAATGTCCAGGGTGTTATCTCCATATGTTTCGTTTTGTCTGACCAGCAGTCCAAAAGTTATTAACTATACTGTAATACAGAACAGAGAGAAGCAGACACTCTTCACGTTTGCGAAGCTGGAACCAGAGATTGTTTGGCATTTTGAGGAATGGATTATCAAAAAAATGGTCACGTAATTTTCTGTTCATCGACTTATTACTTGAGCAGTGTCATAAACTTTGCAACAGATTGAAACCAGTTAGTCAACCATTGTACATACAGTGGTTCCATGAATTCCTGAATGATTGGCAGTGGGGGTAAACGATGTGCCTCACAGACTGAAAACTTAGGTAAGCAAAGTCACATGCTATTCACAGGGCGTGCATCTCAGCTATGAATACTACTTTATAAGCTTCATTTCATCCTGGATATGTTTAGCTCTAAAGGTTCAGAAGGACCGGTGTGTCTGGCAGTCCTCCAGGAAATCACTGAACTATAGTTACTTTAGTAACCTCCATGTTATTACATTCTTGTCCAACCACACACTTGATCTAACATTTCGAGGCATATCTGTTCTGTTATTGATTAATGAAGGCTGAAATATGGTGGATATCTAAAATGGGCTAAGCTCACCATCCATCGTACAAACTAATGCATGACTGAGACATAAGAAACAAACCCATGAGTTTATCTCCTTCTGGATAGCCAGGAAACAGTGCAGTTCCCCCACAAAACATTTTTTTTGTCTTTTTCTTTTCCTTTGTACCTTCAGGCTCTATGTCACATCAGAGAAATTCCCTCCACTGGCAGCCATGATGATCCTCTGTCCTACTACCAGATTGGGGACTTCATAAGAGGTTAGTGTCTTAGTTAATTTTGTCTTAAACACCCAGCTGTTTAAAGACTTTCTTTGACACCTAGACTTTATGACTTTGACTCATAAAGGTTTGGGTAAAAATAGGCTTGATATGAAAATAAGCATATTTGCAATGAGTGGAGGCCAATTCTTTTGCATTATGCAGTTTTTAGGCAGAGTTTAATCACAAAAAATAACCAATTTCTTGCCACTAGTCATCTCCTCTGGTATTAGAGAATTACATTAAATGGTTGTAATTAACCTTAGCTTTCTTCAGACCAACATTAGCACTATGTTAAAAAATGCTGCCCCTCACCTCAATTAGACCACTGTGTTGGCACATTGGGGGTTGCATTCGCTGGAGACCTTTGCATGGTCTTTGCTTCGCTCCTGCTGCAGAGCTGCAGTCTCTATTCATTCAAATTACTACACACACACATGCTACACCTACACATGCGTACTGACGGCCTAGGGTTAGGGTAACTATTTTAGATTTATTTACGCACTTTAAAAACTTTGAAAGTTTGAATCTTTTTACATGTTTATTTACAACATTAAACACTGAGAAGTATATTGCTATAGGCTGTATATTAACTTAACGCCACACAGCAAAAAGGGCATGATCCTCATTTCGCTGCCAAGCTTCGACTGTGAGATTGACAGTCGAATCAGACTCCGCCCATCGAAACATCGAAATCTTAGACTATTTGGAGTCAGCCCTACTGCATTGTTGACATTCTGCTGTTTTTCTTGTGATCATTTTGGCAGAGGATAAAATGATTGCCTCTGTGATAAAGTTTCAGAATTGTGAAGTCCTTCCTCATACATAAGCCACTATGACATTTTTTGGCATCTAATAAGCTTCCAAACTCATATATCTGTCACTCAAAGTGTCATATGTCAACATCTTACCATGTCTGAAATTCTGAAATGAAAACGCCCAACCATAGATAGATAGATAGATAGATAGATAGATAGATAGATAGATAGATAGATAGATAGATAGATAGATAGATAGATCTTTATTGTCACACATGCACAAGTACAGAGTGAAATTTGTTTCTTGGAGTAAGCCTCCACGCTGCAGCTATATTCAGCTGGCTTACCAATTTTACAATATATTAGGGAGATTCCAAGACCTTGTGTGTGTTTCTTTTAACAAAGACCTGTTCTCTCTGATTTCTGATCTCTCCACTGTAAGATTCCGATACGTTTTGGTGTAACCTCAGTGGATTGTGGAGATCTCTCAGTGAGCTAGGAATGTGGATGATCGTATAAGAGCTGCAACAAACAATTGTTTTCATTATTGTTTATTCATCCAATCAGTCCTATACATTCATTTATTTGGGGCTCCCTGCCACAATATTAACACTCTTACACTAGCCCTATATAAAATCATATTTGATTGCAGAGAACCGTAGCACATCCTTTCGCGCGTCCCTCTCTCTTTCTCTCCCCTCATTAACACCGCTGCACAAATCTGTCCAACACAATGCTGTCAATGTCGGAGACCCAGCTTAAAAAAGTAATTAGCAAGCATGTAAGGAGCCTAGCTACTAAGAAGAGCTAAGTTATGCTATGTTAG
>JAPMOB010205061.1:0-29940 GCA_029875015.1 Lepomis gibbosus
CCACTGCATCGTCAGCGTACATCTGAAATCCTGCTGAAGGACATGAGTCTGGCAGATCATTAATATACAATGTAAAAAGCGGTTTCATTTAAGACTGCATTTAGTCTTACATTACCTTTAATCTACCTTCAGGAAATTGGTTTGATCAATTCAAGACTAGCATGAATATCAGACTCTGAGAATACAGTTTTGAGTTAACCTGGTTTAAAATGCCACTTTGTAGAGAACTGCCATTAATCATTGTCTGGAAAATTTGCTTTGTGTTTCATTACAGAAACACTCTCCTGTGTTACGGAGAATGTGTGAAGGTCTTGGCCATTTCTACCTGAATGTCTGCTTTCCAGAGGAGAATGCTGCCTCATACGTGGTGGAGCGCAAGCAGGAGATTGAAAGGAGCTCTGTGTGTGTGCTTCTTCTCAAATCTACTGTCACTAGGTACAGTAAGTCCCATACCTATCGGTGTCTCTAAGGTTATACCTTATATTATTTATCTATAAATAAATGATCATTTTTCTTCTGATATTCACACATGCATAGCTCCGTGGTAGAGGACTGCGAGGAGGCTTTTGTTAAAAATCCAGATGGCCATCCACTCGTGCTCTTCCTCAGGACTGAAGAAGATCACAATTTGACTGGACCCACCAGGCAGCTGCTAGAAAGGATCAATGCTGCAGACAAGGCTGCTAAAGTCAAGGTTTGTGTGTGCCGGATGAACAAGACAAAACAGGATACATGAAGAAGGAGGAAGGAAATATTTCTTTTCAAAATATAAATTAGTATGACATTTAAACTCATGAGGTATGTGCTTTTTGATAAATAGCCTTTATTATGCAGTTTAGTTTTACCTAGTATGGATGCTCCTCTGTATTACCTTTTGTTTACACACTTCAATCAATCCCAACAGTACCTGGGCAGTATAACCACACTATTAACTGTAAGCAGTTCATCCCTCTGTGTGCCTACACAGAGAATATTTGACATGCTGCACTTCCCATGACCCCTTTGTTTGGGTCCGGAAAGAACTCTAAACTTCTGCTTTCTTTTCAGTCATGAGAGATATAATATTTTGCTGCACATATGGTCTTCAGCAGCTGGCATAATCTATGAAGGCTCAATATTCCATCTCCATCGACAGCTTTCTGATATACAACAAACAAACAGCAGCTGTGTCCATGGCGGTCAAATACTAGTTGGCTTTCCCTCTGGCAACACCTGTGTCTGATTGCACCTGCCCTCCTGAGTAGATGAGCCCGAGTTAGAGATGCCAGCACCCTGGTACCACCTACTGGCCAAACCTTAACATGAAATATTGAAATGGCCCCTACGACGCCTTTTAAGTTGACATTCTGTATTTATCTGGTTGCTAGTTGCCACACAGTGCTTGTGCTGACATGATGTGAACTTTAACCCAGGTGGTGGATCACAGTGGTTCTGCAGAGGAGGGAGCTGACCTGATTTATGCTCAACTAGAGAAAGTCATCAAACAGGTACATACTGACCCTCAGCAACATCTGTCTTTTTATAGAGCCTGAAGTGTGGTGTGCTTGCAGTGATTTATGTTCATACCTCCTGTCCCTGACAGCTTTTTAACCCCCACTTCTACCCTCACCGTGTAGGAGTTGCTGGGTCTAGAAGGAGGAGATGTTGACTCTAAGGACTCTGGGATAGAGGAGGGACGTGAGGAAGACTCTGGAGATGTACTGTGGGACCTGCACGATGAGCAGGAACAGATTGAGTCCTACCAGCAGGCCTGTAACACTACAAACTCCCAGTTAGGCTTCCAGAAGGTAGGGCAGATCTTCTCTTATTTTTAGCTTTCTTAATTTTGTCTTCCAATCTAATAATTTATTCTTTTATTTCTCTAAATCTTTGTTGTATTGGATGTCCTCCTCAGTATATAGATCGTTTGAATGACATGATAGCTGCTCCCCCTCCCACCCCTCCTCTGCTAGTGTCTGGTGGTCCAGGCTCAGGGAAGTCTCTCCTGCTCTCCAAATGGTAGGAACTGATTAATTGTAATGTGTCCCTTGACTGATGAGCCCTTTGTATGTATTATAGCACGATGTTTATCTTTCAAAGTGGCATGTTTGGAAAAATTACATCTTCTTTTTATATTGTGCTGTGAGTTATACTCTAAGAGGAGGTGTCATTGTGGAACAGGACATTTTGTAAGGTTTGTCTACTTTGGTAATTGTTCTTTAATCTGTTCCAGGATCGAACAGCAGCAGAAGCAGTCCCCTAACACCTTGTTCCTTTATCATTTTGTTGGTCGCCCACTTTCCACAAGTTCAGAGCCAGTTCTCATTATTAAACGCCTCACAGTCAAAGTAAGGGTCTCTGTCATTGACTCTACCATAGGCTTACTTTCAGTTAAGACACTCTTCTTACTGGATAACTGGGAATGTGTTTTCTGTCTATAGCTGCTGCAGCACTTCTGGTCCATTTCTGGCCTGTCCATGGAGCCCAGTAAGATCTTGGAGGAGTTCCCCCGCTGGCTTGAAAGACTATCAGCACGTCATCAAGGAAACATCATCATCATCATCGACTCCATTGACCAGATACAAGTAAACTCCATCTCTTTTTTAAACTCAAATTAGAGATATAATGTACATTTTTGGTCTCAGCCTCGACATTTGGAATAATTCTCTCTACAAGAAGTCATAGACACTTTTTGTTGTTGGTTCTTTTACACCTTATGTACTATAGGGAGGCCTGAGGCACAGGGCTTCACTGAAAACAGGAACCTGTGAATTATATGTGACTTTTATGTGACAGCCCTCCCCTATATTCTTGCTTGGTGTATAAAAATATGCACATGCCATGTATAAAAATATGCATATGACTGCACGTGTTGGAGCTACTCCCTTGTTTTGTAATTTAATTTAAATGACTTTATTTTATTACTGTTTTGCCTTAAATAATCAGCATGATTATTTTATTGACATGGATGTCGAATATTAATGTTGCTATTTTAGTTAATTTGAGTACTTTTTTGGGCTTTTGTTTTGAAGGTATTGGGCATTATTTTTGCATGTGAATCTACATATGGGGAGTCACATGTAGGACAGGCAGGCACAGGGATTTGTTCATGGTTTTTTACCAGGGCAAGAGAGGCTGCAGACGCTATTTGTTTGTATGCTTGCTCAAATGGCATGCTTGCTCCAATGGAAATAAACCGCATAAACGCTATGCTTGCCTGGACATTGGACTTATTTTTTCCTTGCGTAAAATTTGTTTATTAGGTGCCTCAGTGGCCATTTCATTTTGAGTTTGTTTTACTTACTTTTTTGATTTCTTGTTTGATTTAAATTTACATATCGCCACTACAACACATGTATAAAAATATGCACATGTTGCCGTATGTATAAAAATATGCTCATGATGGCGCATGTATAAAAATATGCACGACTGCACGTGTATAAAAATATGCACATGATGCCGCATGTATAAAAATATGCACATGATAGCACATGTATAAAAATGTGCACATGATGCCGCATGTATAAAAATATGCACATGATAGCACATGTATAAAAATATGCACATGATAGCACATGTATAAAAATGTGCACATGATGGCGCATGTATAAAAATATGCACATGACTGCTTGATTTCTGTATGCTTTGAGTCGATTTTTGGTTTTTCATCTTTATTTATTACAGATTTTCATAGTGTTCATTCCTTTCTTTCAGCAAGCCGAAAGACACATGAAGTGGCTGATTGACCCTCTCCCTGTCAATGTCAGAGTGGTTGTGTCTGTCAATGTTGAGACATGTCCTCAAGCCTGGAGGTGAGACACACTGCCTGAATTCTAAATATCCCAGTCAGTTTAAGTTATATGTTGTATTGGTTCAAAATGCTATTTTTTATTTTCCTTGCAGTGGTTCTTAAATAGGCTCTTGTAGTAATGCCATTTGTAATTCAGTGACCATGTCTGTTTAGGTTGTGGCCCACACTCCACTTAGACCCACTGAGCCCCAGAGAGGTCAGGAGCGTTGTAAATGCAGAGTGCCAGAGCATGGATCTCAAATTTAGCAAGGACCAGGTCAGTAGCAAGCTCACCATACCCCGTTTTAAAAACTCTAAAGAGATTTGAAAGTGTAAAAGGATGTTTGTTTTCTTTGTGAAAATGCCACCCTTGATTGTTGGATCTTTGTTCCAGGAGAAGAAGCTGGAAAGGCACTGTCGATCTGCATCGACCTGCAATGCATTGTATGTCACACTACTGGCAAGGATGATCATCAGGTTAGCCACCTCTGGTTTCACAACTCCAAACAAATTGAATGTCACAGAAAAACTATTTTTTTCTTCCCATCCAGCATGGTCGGATCACAGGCTGAGCTACAAAATGAGTTAGTAGAAAAGCATTTTCTGCAAACCTGTTTGACCCTTTGAAACTTGGTTATAGGCTTTTTTATTGCAAAAATCAATAAAGCAACAGGACACACTCTTTTAATTACAATGGAATTTATTTAAATCTTTCTGTAAATTGCTTCAGAGGACTTGGGTATAGTAAATTTAGTCCCTAATTTAAAAACCAGGGATTAAACCTGGAATATCTGGGTTCATAGGTTTTACATTTTGTTCAATGGATTGTGTGCCGTGTTTTGTTACATTCCAGCAGCATGTCGTGTTTGTCACTGGAGAAGAGCCTGGAACAGTGTCTACAGTGTCAAGACACCATGTCACTATACCGCCTGGCACTCAAGATGACATTGAACTCCTTCAACACAGATGGAGAGAGACACATTATGAGAGAGGTGACCTACACTCAGACAAAATAACAATAACTTGTCTCCACCATAGACCGTATATAATAAATGGACGTCGTGACGTCACCCGTTGGTTTGTGGACTGCCGTTTTGAAGCTTTGAGTTTGGCCAATAGGGAGCCGCCATGTCAAGTTTTTGCAACCAGGAAAAACTCGACATGCTGAGTTTTTCCTGGTTGAAGTGACTTCAACCAGAGGACTCCCAGAAGTGACGATATGGCAGAGCTAACGGCCATGTGCGGAGCTAGCTAGCTTGCTCAGCTAAAGAGAACCAGAGAAAGTGAACAGCCAACTCCTAATAACCTTTTTCAACAGCGCTGGTTAAATTTACACAGTGCCGAAGGTACGAGTAGGCTCTAGCCTGATTGACAGGTCGCCATTGTAACGACCTGTCAATCATAGATAATCCTGCCCTGAAACATCCTCTGCTTTGTGGTCTATTTTAAAATAAATGGGACCATAATTTACTAAATGGACATCATTATTGAAGAAGACTTGAAACTAGCGTCTGAGACCATAAACTCATCAGGAAAGTGTTTTCTGGGGTAATTATTCAGCTGAGAAGTAGGGTCATTTTCTCATTATTTCTAATGGAGCCGGACTTCTTTTTGCAACCAGAAGAGCCAGCCTCTGCTGGACTTTCAATAGAATGCAGGTTTCAGGGACTTCAGCGTTCGCTTCATATTGTACACCGGAAGCTTCCCGCTTGGTCTCCACTTAAACACAGATTTTTGTCGTCACTATTGATTTTAACGACAAGTGCGTTCTGCAAACCTACCTTTCAGCATGTTATATTGTGTTCTCATAATACAGCATTTTCTTTTGATTAGTTGTAAATATCACATTAGATTCTTATGCAGTATATCTGTCTGGTTTAATTTGGCCTATTATATATACTTCTTTCTCTATGGTACAAAGGAATATGTGGGTTTTTTATTTTCTCCTTAGATACTGTGCCTAGTATGTGCCAGCCATAATGGAGTGAGTGAATCAGAGGTATTAGACCTTTTCCCAGAAGTGGAGTTCCCTGTCCTGACCTCACTGCTTTACCGTCTGAACAGACTCTGCATTGTAACCCTCCGATGTGGGCTCATCAGGTTTCAACACCTACAGGTAATTGGGCTTTGGCACAAAGTACATCATATCATATATCATATATTATGAATAGATAGTTTTGTTGTTTTAGTCTATATGTGTGTTTGTCTCTCAGGCTTGGGAAGCTGTGAGGTTGGAGTTTCTGGATGGAGGAAGCAGCTCTGCTGCTTATAGAGAGAAGCTCATACAATACTTCAGTCAGCAACTCAGGTGCTGAAGACTAGTCATGTTCTCCTCATACAAAACAACGCACATTATTTTGTCAGTACAACTCATGTTACTATGTGTGTGTGTGTGTGTGTGTGTGTGTGTGTGTGTGTGTGTGTGTGTGTGTGTGTGTGTAGCCAGGACCGTGTGACTTGGCGTGTTGCAGATGAACTGCCCTGGCTGCTCCAACAGCAAGAGGAAAGGACTAAACTACAGCTTAGCCTCCTGAACCTGTTTGTCTCCCAAAACCTCTACAAGAGGTACAAAATACATTTACACAGCCTGCCACATTTATTTAGGTATAGTCCTCCTGGGAAAACTAAGTTGCTGCTGGAAGAGGTGTCAGTGGGCCAGTAGTGGGCAGTCTTCTCTCTGGTCCTAATAAGAAGATCCCAATGCCCTAGTGCAGTGATGGGGACACTGTGCTGTAGGAGATGCTGTTCTTCTGATGAGACGTTAAACCGAGATCCTGATTTATTCTGGTTATTAAAAATTCCATGGCACTTGTCGCAAAGAGTAGGAGGTTCCTCGGTGTCATGGGAAAATTCCCAACCTGGCTTTCTTTATCTGGCCATCTAATCATCCCCATGTGTCAATTTTGAATGTTTCCCTTCCTTTCTATCTCAAGCTGATGTTTGGTGAGCATTTGGCACAAAATGGCTGCCATGCATCATTCTGGTGGCTGGTTTACATTGGTGGTTGTTTCAGATGAGTCCCTCCCACTTCAATTGGAAACGCTTTGAGTTTCTATGATAAAGTGCTATATAAATTTAATATATTATTATTATTATTATTATTAGTGGATGGTGATGGTGCAATGGTTAAGAGTGTGCCTTTGTTGTGAGAGACCCGGGTCCAATCCCCCACTGTGACCCATCCACCATTTTGTCCCTGAGCAAGACACTTAACCCCTCATTGCTCCAGAGGCGTACGACCTCTGACATGTATAGCAATTGTAAGTCGCTTTGGATAAAAGCGTCAGCTAAATGTAAATTATTATTAATATGTGTTGTTTTATTTTTCAAGGGGTCATTTCTCTGAGCTGCTAGCCTATTGGCAATATGTGGGCAAAGACAAAAGCTCCATGGCCACCGAGTACTTTGACTCCCTGAAACACTATGAGAAGAGCTGTGAGAGTGAAGACAGCATGACCAAGCTGGCAAACCTGTATGAAACCTTGGGACGTTTCCTCAAAGATCTGGGCCTCCCTAGTCAGGTATACAGGACTGCAAGATTTTAAAGAGTATTAGCTTTGAAGTAATAACCATTTATGGCAGTTTGATGTTTCATTTGCTTACATAAGCCTAAATAAAATAAAATAAAGTGTTCTCATATAGACCTTACTTTCTGCTAGGAAAGTGCTCATATTGATTCTGTCTGTTTGTCTAGGCTGTAGCCCCTTTACAAAGGTCACTTGAGATTAGGGAGACAGCCTTGGACCCGGACCATCCCAGCGTAGCTCGCTCCCTGCATCAGCTGGCCGGGGTTTATGTTCAGTGGAAGAAGTATGGCAATGCTGAGCAACTATACAAGCAGGCCCTGGAGATAAGTGAGAATGCCTACGGAGCTGAGCATGCCAGCGTAGCACGAGAGCTGGAGTCACTCGCGATGCTGTATCAGAAGCAAAACAAGTAAATGTTTCTCTCTTGGAGTTGGCATGCATGATGGTATTTATAATTGTTGGTTGTTCCTGCCAAGCATCCCACCTGTGATGATGATCTTATGATCTTATTAAAAGTTAAGAGTAACTAAAACACTCAGGGACACTGGAGGGTTTCATTTAAAATACACATTTAATGGCTTACACCTGGCATTTTTACAATCAGATATGAACAAGCAGAGAAACTCAGGAAGATGTCTGTGAAGATCCGTCAGAAGACTGCTCGCCAGAAAGGTCATATGGTAAGCATGTTTCCCAGATACCCACATGCTTAGTCACACTCACTTAATCGGTCATATTGTACATGCCTTTTATCTACTCCTTCCTTTAGTATGGCTTCACTCTGTTGAGACGCAGAGCTCTACAGCTGGAAGAGCTGACCCTGGGAAAAGACTCTGCAGACTGTGCCAAGACACTTAATGAACTGGGTGTCCTCTACTATCTCCAAAACAACCTTGAGTAAGGCAGTTGGCATGCACACAGACACATGTAATACACTCTCCATTTTAGACCCCATTTTTTCTCAAAATGCACCTTCTGATTATTGATTCGTGTTTTGTTTCTTCAGTCTTGTCTGTCCACCAACATATCTAAAATCCCTCTTTGTCCTCACTAGTGCCGCCAAGGTATTTTTGACCCGCTCTTTGGAGATGCGTCAGCGTGTCCTGGGTCCAGACCACCCAGACTGTGCTCAGTCCCTCAATAACCTGGCTGCACTACACACAGAGAGGAGGGAGTATGAGACGGCTGAGGACATGTATGAGAGGGCGCTAGATATCCGCAAGACGGCTTTGTCCCCAGACCACCCCTCGTTGGCATACACACTCAAACACCTGGCCATGCTTTATAAACGCAGAGTGAGTCACATGTGCCCGTTGACACTAAAACTTTAATATTCTGGCTGTTGAAAAGCTCATTCTGTGTTTATCATTGGCTGAGAATCTGATGTGAAGATGTGTGTGTTGTTCAGGGGAAGCTGGAAAAGGCTGTTCCACTGTATGAGCTGTCTCTGGAAATCAGGGAAAAAAGTTTTGGCCCCAAGCACCCCAGTGTGGCTACTGCACTGGTCAACCTGGCTGTAATCTACTGCCAACTAGTGAGAATGTTGATCATCCATGATTTTTTCAGTCTGTGCCACATGACTTGCATATTTCTTGTTTTTATTTCAGTGGCTGTTATGAGCGTGTGTGGCTGTATTTTAGGTTGTATAGAGCAGAGCTAACTGTGAATTTCTTTGTCTTTGGCAGAAGAAGCACAGTGACGCCTTGCCTCTTTATGAACGAGCGCTGAAAGTGTACGAGGATAGCTTGGGGCGCTCACACCCACGGGTCGGAGAGACCCTCAAAAACCTGGCTGTGCTGAGGTACAGTAGTTTACATTCTACATTTGGCTATTCAGAAGTTTAATCATGACTGTTCAATCAAAGAACATCTCTTTCTCTGTTTTTATTCCTTTTGTAAATAGCTACGAAGAGGGTGACTTTGAGAAGGCAGCAGAGCTTTACAAACGTGCAATGGAGATAAAGGAGGCAGAGCCATCGTTAGTGTGTGGTAACGCCCCGTCCCGCCACTCCTCCAGTGGGGACACATTCAGTCTGAGGGGACCTGCTCCCCTCCCACATGCCCCGAGGTGATTCTGTTCAGCCACTTACTGCCACAGAACAATACAGGCTGTTTTGACAGCACTAACTACCACAAAATAACCGAATCATCAAGACCTCATGGTTTTATCCAAAAGGGAACCATCCTGGTCATACTGTGATTTTTGTCTAGATGGAGGTGTGGTTAAAAATGCTGTACCTGTCAGTATGATTAGGACGTCTGCCACATTAGTCTGTGAAAAGTATTTATTAATATTTCTAACATAATCATGTGTTTAAGGAACTTTGAGCTTTGTTAAATCAGTCCTTTTCATTGGCCTGGAACTCAGGTTTACACTGTTAATTCAGACTCAGACACTTTGATCTTTTTGAATAAAGAAAACCCAATGAATCATTCTTTAAGTCTGATTTTAAATGACCATGGCTAAAAATACAGTAAGGGCTTCTCAATGTTTTTTTAAGGAGATGAAGTCATGAACTGTCAAACACTTCCACAGCTCACTCTGATCATGGTGTTATCTTTTACCAAAACTCTTCAGACCTCAGATTTGTTGCCAAGTCTACATTCCTGAATGAAGGATTTTAGAGTTTTTTTAGAGAGATTTTTTTTTAAAGTTGGTACATAAGGATATTATTCATGTTTTTAATTTAACATTAATTGTGTTTTCCCACTGAAGTATTTTTTGTTACATTTTTGGTTTTTGTTTTTGGATAAATCAAAAAACAAAAAATGTAGAAAGGCCAAAAACAAGCCTTGACCAAGTCTAAGGAAACATCACCTCTGGTACTGATTGCATGCCGTTTATACAAAACTAAAATGTCTGTTTATTCATTTACAAAGAAGATTTTAAGGGATTTGCCAAAACCATGAGGGTGCCTCTTCCAGTGTCAAGGTACAAGTACAATAAAGTCATGATTTATCATCTGAATGTTAGTAAATAAGGGACACTATACCAAAACCGCAATAGTCTCACTGCCAAATATACTATGTATCTTGCGTGTTTTTATATATTCATGTATTAATGTAAAATCTGTACAGGACAAAATGACATCCAATGTATAAAGAATATTGTATTCCATCTAATAAATACTTTATTGAGACAACTTAAACATTGTTCATCAGCACTGTTTTCTTAAAGCTGAGTAAATGACAGAGTACATCCATTAAACGTTCATTAGCGTAGAAAATACACATTGTGATACATGTTAATGTTAAACATTGGCATTATTCTAGGCTTGGAGACATTTCATTAGAGACTACCAATTTCAAGTGTCAGTTTCTCGGCAAATTACACATTTGACTGCTTTTGCATTTTATATGTGCTGTGTGAAATTCCATTAGCAGACCTTTTCATGCATTTCTCTTCTTTAGCTGTAACAAGAATTCATTCTATAATCTTTTATTTTACATTAATTGGCTTTTCTGTAAGGGTCCTTGTTATCAAAGAAAGCAGTGTTATAGAGAGAAAAGGCATCATAATCTTCAGATTGGTGCCTACAACTTTCTCATCTGAGCCATCAAGTCTTCTAGGCTCTGCTCAGTGTCCTCCACCGTCTCTCCACTTGCTGTACTCTGGTTCAAACATGAGAAAACAATATTAGCAGAATTTAGTTGAAAAGACCTCTAGTCAACACTCAACACAAAGTAGTGGGATTTAAGATACTGTAGCATTTTTCATACATTTGCCTGTTACCTACAAGTCCATTTACATCACATTACTGCTGACTTGTTTCCACCACATCATGATTATTAGACTGATTTCCTACCTTCGAGCCAGGCAGTCATTTTCATTTTAGTCTATCAATCGATACCAGTATGGAATTAAAATACAATTGGAGACTACAAACTTGCCAAAGGTCATTTGTCACAGTGAATATTTACTTATTACTATCACAATGTAAAAACTTCCAGTGTTGTGTTACAGCATACTAACCTCAGCTGGAATGGTGTAAGCCACTGTGATGCCTTCTGGCAGGTCAGGCACAGTGCCTGATGCAGCCTGCAACTCTGCGTCAGTCACCTCTGATACTAGTTCAATACCTGCACAGCACAGTTGTGTGTGTGTGTTAATACACATAAGGAGATATAATATCTTGTACAACGTCAAATCCATGCAAACTGGTACAGATTTAACACTGTTAGTTGCTCACCCCACTCATTGTCCTCGTGAACAACCTCCTCCTCTTCCTGTACAACTTCAACCTTTGGCCTCTCTGCTTCTTTTTTCTGAAGGGAAAAATTCACACAGACACTTCAGCTTTCCCAACTGGCACAGCGCAATATAAGAGTAAGTATTGGCAATAAACCGTTGGTCGGTCCTACATCCTAAGACTTGAAAACAGCAGGCACACACCTTGTACTCCTCCTGTTGTCTCCTGCAGTAGCGGTCATTACACTGGGGGTTGGCTTTCATGGCCATGGTGGGGAAAAAATCCTGCATGGCATTGTAGCCGAGATAATAACTGACAGTGCCAAACTTTAACAGATACCTGAAAGACAAAAAGGTAATGAACAATTTACACACATATGGCACATTTAGGTTTCCCACTGCCCTTAAATAATGATATCTTACTTGAGGACATTTTGCACAAGGATGCCTGCGACCACGCCCATTGTTGTCGGTAAGCTGGCAGCACATACACCCTCCCTTTTTAGGGTCTTCTCATCGATGTTAGCTGCCACCACCAGGGGTGGAGCACACTAGCAAGGGATATAAATCTGTATTATGACTACATGTATATGTAACAACTACTAGTTTGTTTGTCAGGGCAATGTTGCTCAGGTATTGCAGGAGAACATCTTTTCAGTGCAAAGAAAAGTATAACAGTGTTAAAAGGTAAAGATTATTTTTGTGTGTGGACATACAGCAAAGCAAGCCGTCTCTCCGGGAATGATGAGCTGGATGTGTCCCGATACAGCGTTCTCACTGACACCAGACTCCATCCAGATCTGACCTAGTTCATTACAGGCCTGGGACAAACATGACAAAATTATTACTATCTGCAAGAGTAACAGTGTTTAACAGCTCTGTTTTTGTGACAGTGATGCACTTACTGTATTGATGGCCATTCTGGCCTCAAAGTTGTCCACACAGCTCAGGATCAAATCCACGGGCTTCCCTTCTTCCAGCCCTCCATGACTGAGAAGACACAGAGTAATATTTTGTGAAGGCCTGCACCACTGAGGAGAAAGAATAGTAAAAACTAATGCAAAAAACTGGAGTGTACCTGATGCGCTCCATAAAATGTGTAAAGTTTTCCATGGTAGTAATATTGTAGTTGTGGGTCTCAAATGACACATCTGGGTTAATGTTCCTGTTGAGTAAATTGAGTAACATGTAAACAAAAAGAAATGTAACATGTCATTTTGGGGAGGGAACTGGATTGCTATAAACACCAGCGTACCTGAGTGTGTGCTCTGCCGCTTCCACTTTACTGAGGCCTGCCTGATGAGGCTGGAAAAACAGTCTGTTCATATTGGCCAGCTCTACTTTATCATAGTCAAAGAGGAGCAACTGTGATGATGCAAGAATGGAGGAGATTGGGGTAAACACAGGCAGACAATCTACTGAACAAAATGAACGGGTATAAAGCAATGTAGAAGAAATCATTTAAAAAAAAAGGTTGTATTACCTTACCAATGCCACATCTAGTGAGCATTTCAGCAGTCACACTGCCAACTCCCCCAACACCAACCACAGCGACTGTGAATGTCCGGATTTTCTGTCAACAAATTTTGAACGTGATTATTCATCCTTAATGTTAAAATAATTTAACCACTCTTTCATTCGGGTAACACTGATATGTAGATCTGATATCATATATAGGCTATTGGTCAAAATCATTTTTTCAGTGCTGATATTTGGCCATCTGTGAAACTCATTTATTTTAAGTTATCAAGAATGAATCAGTTCATATTTTAATGTTATGTGACAAAAACTTATAATGTTTTAGACCTGGATTTGAAACGACCATGCATATTGGTATTAATATTGGATGACTTGTGGAAGGTTGCATCCCACATGGGTGTGAAAATTGGAATCAGTTGTTCCATACTTTCAGTATTATCTTTTTAGAGCATTGTGATCATTTCTTTTAGGGGCAAAGCAGCAACCACAGACTCATGTACTGCATTCAGAAAAGAATAACCCTTAAATATCATACCTCATAATCATCCACGATGCCCATTCTCTTTAAAGCCATTAGACGACTGCAATGAGAACACAGCTGAGATTAGCTTGTGGTCCATGAAGTACCACCAGATGGGATGGGTGACTCATAAGGCGTAGCCTCTCCGCGCTATGAGCAGTCCTGATAAAACCTGTCAAAGCCAAAATACGGAGGTAATAAAATCACCTGTACGGGTTGGAATCCACAACTTCGGCGCTCATTTTGTCAATCTTCGGTCTGTGAAGTTCCTGGCTTGGAGCATCCTCCATAGCACACTGCCTCTGCTTACACTTTATCAGTTCATTTTCCAGCTCCCTCACCCGCAGCTTCAGCTCCTCTACTGTCGACATTATTAAAAACAAATGTCGCTAAACAATGTTACCGAAATATAATGGTATAAATATAAGTGCAAGTGAACTATCCGCACGGCTAAATCCCTACAGAAAGTACACGTCTTCACAAGTGAAATCAGCTGTCTGACTGTGTGTTCCTGTAAACAATGTCCGTGCAGAAAACGAGTACAATTACCTCGAAATGTTCCTATATTATAAGTGGGTTGTTCCAACAGTCTTTTGGGGATTTCCACTGACTGTTGAATTATTTCTGACCATTACATTTTAATTTCTGTAAGATATTGCCATAAATATACTACTAGACATTGACTAGGACATTACGCATAGACATAACGTCGGTGTGTGTCTTCGTAAACGGTCCGACCACTATCAACGCTTGCTCAACAATGCACCTGGGAAACGATTAACCTAACGTTAACGTTCCTCTTAAACTGAGACATGGAAGAGCAAACAACTCCTGTACGAAAGCAACACGAATTCAGTGTTGGCAGACTTAAAAGTTATCTGTGTGTTAAGTCACGGATTTCTAACAATGACACACTCACTGTCAAACAGTACAGGTAAGTTAAGGCACATAGAGCTGGTTTGTTTCACAATTTCTCAGCGACGTTAAAATAGCATTTGAAAGTTAATATTGTACAGAGCATGTCTAGCTAATTTAACTGATAACTCGCTAACAGCTTCTTGTTGTCTTTCCAGTGCTGGTCAGTCAAACCCAACCTTCCTAATGCAAACACCCTCAAATAGCTATGTGCTCAGGAAGAAACCCCCAGGTGTGCTGCTGCCAGGGGCTCACAAGGTAAGGGTCAAAGACTGTAGGTAAAGGTTCACAGATGAACTTTGGTCAGTAAAACATTTGGCACTACTTTTGTGTGTAGACGTGTCACTTCTTCAGCAGGGGGAGACATATGATGTTTTTTTGGTGGGGTAATCACAATATCAAGTTAAAGGGACAGTCACAAATACATGTTTGTCTGTAAACCACATTTGACAGAAATGCACGGGCATATTTGAAGAAATACTCATTGCTTGCACATTGTAAACATCTAACAACACATACATCTTCTAATAATTTCCTATAAAGTTTCCTGGAAAAAAGTTGAGTATGTAATTTGGTACTAATTAGAGTTAACAATCTAAGACATCTAATTGAGCTACGTTATTTTACAGTGGAATTTCCTTGAAAGACAGATTTAAACCCAAGAAAATATAAATGTTTTATTCCCAATAAATATTTAATTGCATCCTTAGGTTGTCTTTTGTGCAGCAAGCTAGCAATTATTTTGGATTAATGCATTGTGTGTGTGAAAGTATGCCAACTGAATACTGTCAGCCTTTTCTTATTCAGGTAAGTTTCACTGAGCGGAATCCTCTTTTTTTTTGCAGATCACTTTCACAGTTACACACATTTTAACACATTATAACACATTAAAACTAGACAAGCAATTTCTAAAGAAAGTGTCGTGTGAATGTTGTCTGTTGAAGGGCTTGCACTAAACTGAATTACTGACTTGAAAAAAGTTGAATAGCAAATGAATGAAAGATGTGGAATGTTTTAAGGAATGTTAAAAGGCTTCCTGTGGATTCACAGTTTGATATATGTGTAGCAAAGAATTAGGGATATAAGGGACCTGTGGGAAAAAAATAGTTATGATAATATCTTGAGGTTTAAAGTGTGGGTGATGTTTTAGTAAAAAATGGTGGATCTTTGTGACTTTGTTTATAGGTGGACAGGGAGTATCGGGTGCAAAAGGCCCTCTTCTCTGCTGGCTTCCCTGTACCTCAGCCTCTCTTGCACTGCACTGATACTGAAGTCATTGGAACAGAGTTCTACTTGATGGAGCATGTGAAGGTAAGTTTGTGCCAAAAATAATGAACTCCCAGCATCTAATATATTAATTGCTGTTTTGCTTGAACTTTACTCTATACTCTAGAATAACAAAGGAAAATTGGTTGCTGCAGCACCCCTAAACAGGCATAATAAAAAACATCAGTTAATTATTTTGTATGACGTCATTAAATAGACTTGCTGCTTATCCATCCCTATCGAACAGGGGCGTATATTCAGAGATCTACGTCTTCCTGGAGTGAGCGCATCAGAGAGAACAGCTCTATATGTGGCTGCAGTGGAAGTATTGGCAAAGCTTCACTCACTGGACCTGGTATCACTGAACCTTGAAGGGTATGGAAAAGGATCAGGCTACTGCAAGAGACAAGTGAGATAACATGTTGTACCCAATAAATCAAAATAATTTTAAACAAGTTCTGTGGAAAAATGAGTTGTGACATTGAAAAGTGGCTTTCCATATGTAAAGGTGTCCACCTGGACGAAGCAGTACACTGCAGCAGCCCACAGAGACATTCCAGCCATGAATGAACTGTCTGATTGGCTGATGAATAATTTGCCGGCTAGTGATGATGAGGTCACGCTTGTCCATGGAGATTTCAGACTGGACAACTTGATATTCCATCCAACAGAGGTACAACTTCTCAAAGAATTGTTCTTACCTATCTGCTTCCTATTGGTGGTAATGCTTTACAAAGTGCATTTGATGTCTTTAGGCACGTGTGATAGCAGTGTTGGACTGGGAGCTGTCTACCACTGGGCAGCCTTTGGCAGACTTTGCCTACTTCCTTATGCCTCACTACTGGCCTACAAGCCTTAATGTCATCAGCACAATGGGCAGCTTAAAAAGAGTAGAAGGTAACATTAACAAACAAATAATAACTCTGAACAGTGTAATAAAAAATAGCTCAAATAGATGGACATCTTTGTCTAAACATACATGTGTAACTGTAGACACAGTGTTTGATCAATCAATTGTTTTTCTCTCTTCTTCTTTTGCCAACCAATGCGCAGGTATCCCAACTGTGGATGACCTGAACTCCATTTACTGCCGGTGCCGGGGTATCCCATTTGCTTTGCCGCAGTTGAGTTTCTACTTGGCCCTGTCTGTCTTTAAAATGGCAGGGATTGCCCAAGTTAGTATCCATTTATTATATTAAGTTCTAGTGCAATTTGATCCCTATTTCCTTTTTAGATAGCCACAGAGTGCAATGCATAGTGCAGGTAAGAGTAATACACAGTTGGGAAATCCATCCATCCATCATCAACCGCTTATCCTGCGTACAGGGTCGCAGGGGGCTGGAGCGTATCCCAGCTGGCATCGGGCAAAAGGCGGGGTACACCCTGGACTGGTCGCCAGTCTATCGCAGGGCCCAGTTGGGAAATATAGCTTTAAAATGATAACTGTAATATTACATTGTTCAGATACTTAAAATGTCCAATAATTTATTGTTATTGTGTTTTTAACTGCTGAGGGACCCAGATGGCCCTGTGTATATTTTAATCTAATATTCATCACTCTCATTTATTCACCATCAGGGGATCTATGCACGCCACTTACTGGGTAATGCCAGTGCTCCCAATGCAGTTCAGTTCGGCCAGTGTGTGGAGCCCTTGGCAAAGGTTGCCTTGCAGCTTGCGCAGAGGTTGGTTGCAGTTACGCCTACTAGAGTTATGTAAGAAAATGTCTGTGGATGTTTTTAGATGGGTTGCTAATCAACACAGTGACTCAATAATTACTTTTAAAATATAATAGATGCTGTAAATGGCTATCTGACTCATATCTACTTTGCTGGTTTTATTTTATCCATAAGTTGTCACCCAGCAGTTGTTAGAAGTGGAAGAAAGTCATAACTGTATTAATTTTAGTAATATGCATTAATGTGCTAATAAGCATTAATGATGTTTGATAAAATTAGCATTAAACTTCCCAAACATTGTTAGCAATAGAATATTGTCTAAATTCAGTGAGGCCAGAAAACGGATTAATTCCACTTGCTGACTGAACTTAAGCCATCAGCAGTTGGAATTTGGCATCAAGATGCTGCTTCGGATATTCTGTGTTGACTTTTTAAAGTGTGAGATGTGTTTCTTGCCAGGTCTGTCACAGGTTCCACAGAAGACAGTCTGTTTCTCCAGACGGCTAAAGGTCGGGCTGTTCTCCAGCAGGTCAAGGAATTCATGAGACAATATGTGCTTCCTGCTCAGGAGGTCAGTGGCAAGAGCAGCCAAGAAAAGAATAGAGATTTGTTTGCACAGATGGACTTTTGCAAGCTGCACATGAAAGGATTTGCAAGAACACATCAGTTCATTCATGCAATCAGGACTAATTCATTCGAGCGAGAGAACAGGGAGTCTTTTGATTACACAAATTATATTGTACGTAGCATCATCACCAATGGCTGGGCGTCATAGCGGTGTTAATGCAGTGTGTCGTGGAAATTATATTCCTGGTGAGGGGTTGAGCAGAGAATTGAGTTACAACCACCTGT
The DNA here is from genome assembly GCA_029875015.1 of Lepomis gibbosus. Lineage (NCBI taxonomy): Eukaryota > Metazoa > Chordata > Actinopteri > Centrarchiformes > Centrarchidae > Lepomis > Lepomis gibbosus. The sequence continues at coordinate 18,196 of JAPMOB010205061.1, forward strand.
TGTGTTTGAAGAATTTATTTAACAAAAGAGAATAAACAGAAGTACTAAAAAACAGCTGGTCCAGAGACCTGCCGCCTAGGGCGGCATCGGGTGTCTGGCCCAGACCAAAGGGATGCATAATCATTTACACTGTCTAGGTTTCTATGTTTTGGGGAACAGAGATCCTCTCTCAGCCTTGAATGAACATTCCATGAGAGGAGAGGAACAACAAGAGAGGAAAACACCAAAACAATCTCACCGCGCTGAACTAAACCCTAGTAAATGTGGACAGACTAACATAAGGAGTATAGGAAAGGAAAGGTTAAGGATAAAAACACAATACATATCTATAACAATAATAGTAATAATAATGATAATATTAAAAGATCAAACATAAAAGATTAAATGTAAGAGGACACAATTTTCTGCCATAACAGTGCAGCGGTTTGATTCTAAGACATAAGGCATTGAGAATCTTGTTTGCTTTTATTTGTGGGAGCAATGTGCTCAGTGGTTTATTTATTGTTTATTTCTTTCTTTTATGGAAAAGGTTTCCACTGATAAAGAGTGCAGAAGTAAACGGAAATATGTTGATATAGAAAGTACTGTGTAAAAACTGTTGTTTTTCTGCAGGAAGTTGCAGAGTACTACTCTAAACATGCTCAGTCTCCACAGAGGTGGCACACCCCTCAATTAATAGAAGATCTAAAGGTATGTAAGGATATTTTGTATCTATTTTTAACTTTATTTAATTTGGTGGGGGGGTTTTAAGAGATCTGTCAACATTATATATAAAAGGTGTTTAAAAATCAGTCCAGCATGTTCAAGGGCCACATTTATTTAAATCTTGTATAAACAGTGCACCTCCCATCTGAGTCAGCCACACAATGTCATCCATCATCAAGAGTTTAAGTTCAACAAAAAATACAGTTATTTGTGTCTGCGCTGATCTGCTCCAACTTCTTGAGCTCTGCTTGTCATCACCAGCATCTCCTTTAAATAAGCCTTCAGTCTGCACACGCATATACACTGTATGTTAAGATGTGTGTCTATGTGTCCAGGTGAAGGCCCGGGAGGCAAGGCTGTGGAACCTGTTCCTGCCTGCAGTCAGTGGCCTCAGTCAGTTGGACTATGCCTACATTGCAGAGGAAACTGGACGCTGCCTCTTTGCCCCCGAGGTCTTCAACTGCCAGGCTCCTGGTAAAGCATGCCACATAGCATTAGATTTTGAGATCATTTTGAGAGACTATGGACAATATTAGGTGTCCTTTTTGTCACTCGCATGACCATACCGACAACATGACCTTGCACTATACAACATAGATTATAGTTTTCTCATGTTGTGGACGACAACATCCATAGTGAAGTAAAATCCTTTCCAAATGCCACATTTTTCAGCCTTGTCAAGACAGTTTTAAGTTTATTCACTGGATTTTTGAATAAAAAAATCCCCAAATTGGTCTTTTTAATGTATGTGTTTTGTCAGATGCGATAAAACAGTGTAATTCAAATCCTGGAGAGCATATTATTTTTTCACATTTAGTTCACGATATCTATGAAGATGTGTGTGTGGTGTGATGCATCTCCACAGACACGGGAAATATGGAGGTGCTCCACATGTTTGGCAGTGAGGAGCAGAAGAGGAAATGGCTGGAGCCTCTGCTCAGAGGAGAGATCCGCTCCTGCTTCTGCATGACAGGTATTTCCATGGCCATGTCCTCCTGCCTCACTTAAAGAGTTGCCTATGTGTTTGGGACGAACGATTTGTGATATTGGAGGGAATGATAATTTTTGCATAATTATTCTTATTTTCACTGAAAACGTTTAAATTAATTATGGTAGGATTTTTGCAAGGATCTGTATCGAAAAAAATGTATTCTTAGGTCTGCAGAATATGATATGTAGGCCAGGACATCTCTGCAGCACTACCATATTTATTTTAAATGGTATTCTGACACACATTTTGCTTTTCACAAATATGCACCTCTTAAATTTTAAATAAATATTGTTGTGTCGATAAGATTTCAATTAGTTTTTCAGCCCTACTACGTGTGCTTTGTGTCACAGGTTACTGTGACACACAGTACAAAAGGCTGAATGAAGAAAACATACAATATTATTTAGAGTCAGTGGAGACATATGAGAAGAAAGTGTTGTAATTTAAAAAGTGAAATAATTTACTATAGACTTGAGGACTTCAAGGCTATAGTAAATTAGACTTCAGCAACAGTTAGAAGTTCCTGCTAAAGTTGTTTGTTTGTGTAAAGTAAGTTTGTTGTTTACTGCCAAACGTTCCAGGGATGGTCATGGTCTTAGATGAGCCGGGTTACACACAGCATGGCTGTGACAGACCGTAAAAGGCTTGTTTGGAAATTCTACATGCAAACAGCAAACACTAGCCCACTATGAGTAATTTCTCCCTGGTAACAGCAGCATGTTGCTGCCAGAGGTGATTACAGTGGGTGTGAACCTCCCCATGGTTTTTCATAAACACAGATGGTGCTATGTAATATTGTGGATGTTTTTTGTCACCAGTGGTGGATTTATTTTTTTGGCTGCACGGGACCTGACAGGAACCTCCATTTTGTGTTGATAATGAATTTGATACGATTCATCTGCTGTAGAGTTTATGCAGGAAAATGGTGTGAGTGTGCTCAGTTTATTTAACCACTCTGCCTCTGGTTTGAGCTGGAATTTGGAAAAGACGTAGACATTTCTGTAGCTTAATAAAGAAAGTACAAAAACAAACAGAATTTTATTGCAAAATTCACTCAATCATTTGCAAATGGATCTCTGAGCTTGTCAGCTGAGAGATACTGTGGTGGACAGTCAGTCATATTTCTCCTCGCAGTGTCATGCTTCACATTCATTTTGTCACCCTCAGAGATTAACAATAATCCTGTAATTAATACACAGTTGCCCCTTGTTCATTTGTAGTGCTATCAGTCATCCTTAGGAAGTTTCTTTCTCAGCCTCGGCTGAGAACTATAAGTTGAAGGCCATTTGATAACATTTACACCTGCTGGGAACCGACATTTTCACACAGAAGCAGAAAGATAAAACATCAACCTGTGCTCATTATCATAAAACAAAAAGAGTATACAATTCTATTACAATTAAACATAAAGCAATGGCAGGGGACTGGGGATGTGAAACTTGTTAAGAGTCCAAGTCTCATTGCTTATTATCTTTTATTTGGTGTAAAATGTGTATGTTGTGAGTTTTAAGCTGACCTGCAGTCCATTTCCCAGAGCCTGATGTGGCCTCCAGTGATGCAACCAACATGGAGTGCACTCTTCACAGGGATGAAGACAACTACGTCATAAACGGCAAGAAATGGTGGAGCAGTGGTATGTTTATTTCTATTTCTATTAGTTTTATTGGGAAAAAACATTCATATCATCCTACCAAGAACACTGAATTGTGTTCTCCTCCATGGGATGGTTAGCTCAGTTGGTAGAGCACGCACCCCATGTACAAGTCTGAGTCTTTACTATAGCGGTCCGGGTTCAAATCCAGCCTGCAGCCCTTCGTTGCATGTTGCCCACTATCTCTCTCCTTCATTTCAATACTCCAACCACTGTCCTGTCAAATAAAGGTAAAATAGTGCCTAAAAATAGCGTTCTTCATTTAGAAGTAAATACAGATGCAAAAACAACAAGGACTTTATTTCTGCCTAGTTTGACTTGCTTTAAGTCATTATGTAAGGCAATATTAAAACCTTAAACCTAAAAAGTTGTTGTCCATTATGTACTCAAAAGCTTTTCTCTGAAAGAGGTGGGTTTATATGTAATCAAGATGTTGCTATAACAAAGCACTAAAGAGATAAATGCTTAGCCAAACCGCTAACATATGGACAACAAAAAAAGACCAGATGACTCATACAGTGAGCAGTGTATAACCTAAACAGCATTTTAATGGATCCTTTTCATTCTGGAAAATATTTTGCAGAGCAGCTTTGGTTTGTAAACAGGTTTGATCAGTAAAAGGTCACAGATTCAAATATACAATACACTCAGTCTGTGTTCATCATTTGACATTTTAACATCTAATTGATGATTCAAGGTGTGAGAAATGGCTCAATGTCATTAAAATAAATGCAAATGCCCCTAAAAACATGTCGCTGTTGATGCTCCACTGATTTGACTGTACGCACGCATGTCTTAATTCTCTGGACTAATCTGCGGCTCATGTGTGAGTCTATATTCTTCCAATTTATAGTGCATTACTAGTTTATCTTTGACCTCTGATTGGCTTTGTAAGTCTGTAAACTGTAAGTTTGCTTAGGATCTGGTTTAATTAATAAACAACATAATTCGACATAGAGAAGTACCCTCTCCACCAACATCATAAAATTAAGCCTTAAGTATTTAGGATTTAATTCTGGGTTATAACTTAAATATCCAAAACTCATTTTGGTGCTTTTAGATGCTTATCCTGCACCTCCTAAATCACTGTGAACTGTAAAATAATCCAGATGTTTCCTCTGACACAGATGTGCTCGGAGGTTTTAAAGGAAAACAGTGGCCTGTTGTTTTTGTAGTTTTTTTCCTCAAATCTACACAGAATTCCTTCTTGTTGCTGAAACCTTAAATTTTTATGGTTTACCAGAAATGAGCAGAATTTCCTCTTTCAAATGATCATATCTATGAAGTACATTTTTCAGTGTCTGTCACACAGGGCCATATTTCTATTTTCCATGGAAGTCACATTTCCATCAGTAAAATAAAATTTTTCTGGGGTTGTGAGACTGTCCTCTGCCAGAATGAATATTGAAAAGTGAGTCATAATATCCAGGCACACTCTCTCTTCTTTTTTTTTATTTCCACCCAAAGTGGAAGTAAAACTAGAAAATGCTCTGTTGATTAAAATTACTTTAAAGCATGTTTTGCTATGGTATCTCATCCTTTCCAAGTATCAGTGTGTACTGCTGGCTCCTCACTGACATTACGGGTGTTTCCCCATAAGTTGTCCGAGCTCTTGGCAGAGGATCTGTGCATTTGTTAATATCTGTACAATATATTTTCCCATAGAAGACAGAAAGTAAGGACTTCTCATCTGTGGTTTTTGCTATATTTCATTATAATTACACAGCAATTTTAGTATTAGGTTGTGGTAGCTTTTTTGAATGTCTGCTACTTCTCATGAAATAACCCACCGTAAGTTAAACTTACTGGAAATATGGGCCTCTCCACTTAGATGAAAAGTACAGACTAATGCAGTTTTCTTCTATTCTTTCCCTCTTTCTCAGCAGTTGAGTAGCTAGTGGGTTGTAGGGTAGATGTTTCCAGGGTAGCTCTGTGGTGTGGAAGCTGTGTAAGACTGTCCCATGGACATCATAATGTACTATTATTCCCAGAACTGCAATCTTTTATCTTTAAGCCATAGGCGTTTGTATTTGCATACACTCTCACACAAGCACTGATGATGTACATATGTTTAACATTATTAGTATTTTAATAATGGAATGGAGTCAACATACAAGTAAAATAATTAGGTTTGTCTTACTGAACAATCATATGATTTGGTGTTATAGTTAACAATGTTGAGACATGTAATGTCTGCCAACAATTACTTTCTTTTACTGTTTTAAGAAAAGCCTGATGTAGATATGGCTCAGACAATAATGAATTCAAATAATATGTAGATTATAAAGGTAGACTTATTGATACATAACTAAGTGGGGTCACACAAGGAATTAAGTCCTGTGATCGGCAACATAATACTTTTCTCATGGAGACTCGAGCCTAAATATTCTCTCTCTTGTGAAGCACACCTAGTTTGTATTTGAGTCCAGCTCCCACACACTCAAGCTGTAAGCCATTACAGTGGAAAGAGGATGACTAACAGGTATTGTAGATGGAAATAAAGGTAAACAAAGAAATGTTTTATAAGATCTGGCTGGAAGAAAGCACTGCGGTCATCCAACCCTGATCTGTAATGTGATATGTGGTGAATGTATTAGGGTTAGCTTGAGAATAATATTATATGGTGGCAGTGAGTCATTTCAAAGTGGAAAAGACCATTTTTAGCGCTCTGGAAAGACCATACCACTAAAATGTTAATTCACAACATACAATTATGGATTGCACTCCACTGCAAACAATTTGCTTTTTCAAGCTGATATAACTGAAATATAAAAACACAAGTGGATAAAAACGTCAGTTACACTTAAAGCTCCGCCAAAGAACATGCCGCTTTCCTGTTTTTCCCTGTTTGATGGCATGGAGGGGTCTTGCCTGCTGTTTGCTGTTCTGTGTTTGTTTGCCAAATGTTTGTGCGACTCAATAGGACACCCACTGTGCAATCAAACCATCCGTCATCCCAACTCAAAGCCGCGGGATGTGTTTGAATGAGATGCAGATGATCTCTAGGAAGGCAGCGCAGACTGTAAGGTTGAATTGGATTTGTCGCGAGGAACTAGAGCAGTACTTAGAGCATCGTGAGCTTCAGCTGCATTTCATTGCAACAGATGTTGGCAGAGGCGTGTCACTGAAAATCTTTCTTTTATTTAACAAAACACAATTTATATAAAATACTTGCTTTGCTGCTAAGTTAGTGCATATAAACTCACTGTACATATTTATTACATTAAGAATGAATAGTAACGATTATTCAAGTCTGTCTTGTGTGATAGTAAAGATGTGTAAATATATATACATAGACATAACTTTGTGTAGGCGTTTACAGGAAGTAGATGCATATTTTGACTCTTAAATAGTAAAGGTGCTCGTGTCTTGCTCTGAACCCGACTGGGATTGTGTTTGAGTGCGCGTGTTGAGTGCAATCTCCACTGCTGGCTCCTCGTTGACGTGTCTGGGGTGTCTCCCAAGTCGCTGTCCAAGGTGCTTAGCAGCCTTGAGGACGCGTCCCCTGAAGGACGATCCGATGAAAGCATAGAGGACAGGGTTAATGCAGGCGTGTGTCAGCGCCAGGCTTTCTGTCACTTGAACAGCACGATCCAGGCCCTTGCTAACTTCACAGTCGGTCACCAGAATGTAGATGACGTCCATCGCTCGGCACAGCTTGACCACGTTGTAGGGGAGCTGGGTGAGAAGGAATACAGCCACCACAGCCAGCAGGACCCGCAGCGCACGCCACTTCCGGTCTCTCCGCACCCCAGCTGCCCGACTCAGAGCCCGGCCAACCAAGCTGTAGCAAACCACCATGACCAAGAAAGGGAGCAGGAATCTAAGGGTCACCTCTAGCAGCTCCAGGGCAGCCTTTGCCGGCCGGGCCATGTCTGGCGGGTAGACGGCTGTACAGGCCATCCTGTGATGGGAGTGCTTCACTGTGGAGAAGATTAGTTCGGGAAGGCCAAGAAAGCTGGCTACAGCCCACAACACCACACACACCAGGAGCCACTGTCTCCTGACACGGGGACCTGTCCCAGGCCTGCCTGCTGGATTTTGGGCTACAGCACGGTATCGGTCCACACTGATACACGTTAGCAGAAGCATGCCACAGCTGAAGTTGGCGCTGTAGAGGAAGGACATGAGCTTGCAGGCTGCTGAACCCAACTTCCAGCCATGGATGGCATCCGCTGCCCAGAACGGCAGGGTGAAGAGAAGCAGCAGATCTGAAATGGCGAGGTTAAGGATGCACACATCTGTCAGGGTTCGTAGTCGCACCTTTGATGTGTAGACCACCACTACCAGGGCATTCCCTGCCAGGCCCACCACCAGAGCAAGGGTATATATGACCGGGAGGAAGACGCCGGCAAAAGAGCGCACTGCTTCCTTGTCACAAACAGAGTGCTCATAATCGTAATCGTAACTGTCGTTTTTGCTGGAGTCGTCATCGTCATGGTAATAGAAATCTTCCATTTTTTATGCTGTAGAGGGAAACAAAAGATTACAATTTAGTGAAGCATTTGTTTTGTTCTTTGAATGTCACTTCACCCTTTTTAATTGCACATATTGTGTTATATGGGGTATATATATATCCATCCTTTGCAAGTGTCATTTGTGTGTTATTTAACAACAGCAAGAACAGAGTGCATTTGTAATTCATGAGCAGCTTTTCCTACCGGAAAAAGGAGCTCTTTCTGTATTCAGCATCAAAGGAATCTGTCCTGCATGGTTTCCCTAATTACTTAAGCCCTGTCTGTCTGAACTGCGTGTGGGCTTGAATAACCCCAGTCAACACCTCTTGAAAACAAAAAGTAGGAAAGAGACTCACAGAGCAACTATTCACCCTTTTGAATAATAAGGAAACAGAACAGTGTTTATCATAAAGCTTCTAAATCTTTTCCTCAATGCATAACAGTACAAGCTGTTATGCAAAATCAACACCCACTGTGTATTCTGTAGGACAGCACATTCACAGCTGGTGAAACTTATCTGATATCTGAACGCATTCATCCACACGTACACTTTCAACGTCATTCAGTTTGCCCTCAGGAGACAGTCCACGTCAAGAATGACAGGAAATATGTGGAGGGAGTGATGGGAATACCACACAAGACAAGTGCAACCAAGGTCTTTTTTTTCCAGAATCAAATCCAGGATGTTGCTTTTACTGTATGTGCTGGTTCAACAGGACATCCCATTCAAGTGAGAGTTTTTCACCCAGATTCACTGTGTTAACATCTCCTCCCCAGTTGTTCACTCCAGATGGAGATGTCGTGTCTACTGAGGACTAGTAAAACACAGTACTGTATTCATGTGGGTGGACATGGCGACTGACTGGCTCTGATCAAATACAGATCATTCTTGTTGCTTGGAAAAATATCTAACGATCCCTTAAGGAACATTGTGTCAAACTGAGTACTTCTCTCACATTGTTCTTAATGTTACATCTTGAATTTTATTCAATTCACTATCCTGTGGAATTTAGGAAATCCAACAGCAAAACACATTACGTTACAGATGATATAATTCCTGGCTGAGGACCAGAATATTTTGCTTCCTAGGATCATCTTGGCAAATTGCACTCGCTGCTAAGATGACAACAGTGGCTTCATAAAAGAATGTAAAGGTGTTATATAATGTGTCATTATCTCCTGCATGGTAGAAGCACTAGTTACTGAAGCAGATGTTCATTGCAACATTCAGAAATATGTTAAGTATTCCGGTGCTGTCAGACAGCTGCACTTCATATGTAAGGGTAGCATAATAGGTTGATGGACATTTTAATGTGGTCGTTTGGGTTATTTGTTCTTCAGTTAAATGTAGAAAGGAAATGTAGTTAAAGGCCGAATGACAGATATATTTGGATGTATAATTTAATAGTTTAATATCGTGATGAAAGGAAATCCTGTTTGTGATTAATCGGAATTGTTTTACTGCTATTTTATATATTGAAAAGTCTGTCAGTTAGTCAGAAGTAGGTTTGTTTTATTTTGCACACAACCTTTTTGTTTTCATTTGGCTCACACATTGTGCTCTTAATTTATGTCAAGTTATGTAAGAAAAACTGGATAAAAAGATCAAAGAGGCAAAGGTCCTGTTTATCCTGTGACTGTGGTAGAAACTACACTAACAGTTCTCATAATACTAATGATATACTTTAGTCATTTGACTCTGTGAGAAAGCCAAGTGTTTACAAAGAGCAAAAACTGAGGAGACAAACATAAACAGAACGCAACAGCCTAAGTTTATCTTGTTATCATTACATCACTATAGTTTTAATGATGTCATAAAATTTCCTGAGAAGGACTTTGACTGTTAGTTTAACAATAAAGTGAACCTTTGACTATCAGAAAATAACTCACAGTTCTTGACAATGTATGTCATGGTGTCATAAGTAAATGTAAAAAGTAGTTTATTGACATCAAATTAACAATACAAACCTATAAAATAGCATATGTTTAAAAACTTAAGGCCCAAACAACATTGCACATACAGTACATACAGTACAGAAGATGTAAGAGAAACACATTCCAAAATGTTTTACATTCTTTTTTCAATAATTTCACTTGTTTTGAAGTTCACAAAAAGACACAAAAGATGAAGTGGACGTGGAAGTTAAAGTTGAAAAGATTGTCTTACCTTGAGTGGGATTTGTAAAGCAGATGATCTTATCACACACAAGCAGTTTGTATGTATCCTGAAGAGAAAAGTTGTGTGCAGCACGGGGCTGAAGTGACTGATCTCATTTGCCTCAGCCCTGCCCACTGCCTTCACTGCTAACACCCTAGGAGCACCTCTCTTCACTATGTAGTTCTCTATACACGTGTCTTTAAGAGCATGTTATGTTGCAGGATAAATGGATAAAATAAATTCCTGAAGTCCTTACTGTCATGGACGAAGACGAGCTGTGTTTCAATCTCAGATAAGTTAATCTCCCCTTCCTGATGTCACGCAGGGAGTGCCTTGGTGGTTGCCCTTTGTTTGCTTCTATTGTTGATTGTGGTTTGCTGGAATGTTGCCATTACTGGTTTGTTATAGTGCGTTGGTTACATTGTTTACCAACCTCACGCACATTAGTAACTCTTGGTGCACTAAACCGTTCTATTGAAATTCTGTGAAATGTATGAATGGCACTTTTTGGTTTCTCCTTTTCTTATGAACAGTGTTTCCTTATTTAAGCTTCCTCTGAAACAGTCCACCAGTGTTGTATACAGTTATGTATCTGTATATATATATATTTTTTTAAATCTACAAAGCAAAAGGATTTGGAAACAAAAACAATTTTAATGAGAATATAATTTTGTCAAAAAATCTGACATTCATTTTTCAAAGAATTAGTTTTTGATGTCATAGTGACATGAAGGTATTTTCTAACATAAATCAACAACAACAATGATGTTTAGATGTCACGTTCTCGGTAAGTACTGGGCTGGGAAGGCTTATTTTCCATTCCAGTGGTGATAAGACGTGTATGGGCATGGCCGTTGCATGACAGCAGACTTCACTTTGTATATCATGGACCATGAGACTTATGTAAGGGTTCATAGGAAAACCCAACTTGCCTCCGAGCCAAACAGGCCTTCCTAGATGTGGTTTTTTAGGTGGAGTCGGGTGACAACTTTTTGCGCTGTGTTATAGTGCAAACATAATAATTGTTTGTTTTTAAATTTTTGCAGTCAAGGGAAGGATATCAAACACCAGGCATCTGTCAGATTGTGTTTATTTAAGCGTACTCCTGCTGTGATTCTCATACTGTGAATATTTAGAGACTATTGACGTCCCGTCTGTTGCTGTCTGGTGTCCATATGTCCTGTCCTGAGGGGACAGTTTTGCCGCTTGGACAGAAATATAAACAGGAAGGCAGAATGGTGGTCACCCTGTCTGCGCCTAAGGGAGTGTGTCTCATTCCCAACCAGGGAAATTTCCAAAGTATTCTACATTTTCACATTATGACTCTGTGCACTGCAGCTATCAAACATTTCACATAATCACTTTATTTCCACTTCCTTTAGTAACTAAACGAACTAACTAAACTTTAGTTAGTATATCTTGTAAAATAATCTATGATGTCCATATGATGTTGCCCTCTAGTGGGTGTTTTGTGCGGTGTATATATTTTTTTGCAGCGGTAAAGAAACATTTTATGCAGCAAATACTCTACTTTCAGTTTCTGTCCAACAAACAGGATCTGCTTGATGACAAGCTGCAATGTTACTCAATGAGAAATACTTCAACTCAGGAAATGTAAATCAACCTGGGGCTCTCTCAGCTGACTCATGCAGTCAATCTGTCATGAACTCCACGTTTGGCACGTCCCACCCGGCGACACGCATTGTTTCCGACCACACTCGGGTTATGGAATGGTTAAGGACAGAGTCAGACGGTGAAAGGCTGCTTGTTCCATTTTTTTTTT
>JAPMOB010205062.1:0-29107 GCA_029875015.1 Lepomis gibbosus
TGTTATTAATCTAAGTGGTATTTTTCAGTAGCTATTAGCGTAGAAATTGCAATGAGATTAGTCTACACCACTACACACGCAGATAAGTTACAGTTTGTCTCTTTAGTTGCCAGGAGTGGAAATTAGTGATCCTCAACATTTGTTGTGTTTTGGATTAACTACAGCTGGAGTATAAATTATTAAACTACTAAATAAAAAACAGATTGTAGCTCTACAGGACGATTATTTTCCAAAGCAAGATTCATCTTTTTCCCCAGATAGTGTTTAGATTTTTAGGCATTATATCATCTCATACAGCATGAAAAATAGTGCGTTTAGCCGGCTTAATGGGAAAAAATCTCGCTGAGGGTGCATGCCCCCAGACTCCCCCCTAGGTCTGGGCTAAGCCCCGAATGTTTAAAACATCTGGCTCCGCCTCTGGTCATACATGTTTTTGAGCCTGAAAGAGGATTACTGTAACAAGATTTGAGCATGGATGTAGGGCTTCCTGTTCTCACCATCTTCAAAAACTGCTTGCTCTCAGTTTCGCAGATATCTTGAGGTTGCTTCCTAGTGTGACTCTGTAAACAAAATCTGCAAACACCTGGCTACTGCCAATGCTAACGTTGTTTGTACAGCATTTACCAGCGGGATGGTGACATCTTCATATGGCAGCCTGTCTTCCCTCCAGGCATCGTCGGTGAGGTCCAGGACTCTGCCATCTCGCTGGATTTCACTGTCCATCCCCTGAGCAAGACTCCGTACAAAAGCTGCTCAGATCTTCTTCTCTGACAGAGTTAGCCCCAAGCTAGCAGCAAACAGCCAGTCAAAATCCGCTGCTACCCTTACAAACAAACCAGTTAACGTTAGCCTAGCAAACTCTAAGAGTAACAGTAACACACTTTACCAATGTCTGTGAACGAGGGATTGAGTATGAGTTAAGATAAGGTTCAGTTTTTAGTTTTTAGCGGTTTGAGCCACCGAAGATGCGGTAATCTTACGTACAGAGCTGACGCTTGTTGATGATGTAACCAATGATGCCTTCACTTGCTGGAGAAAATACTGTATTACGTATAAATTCTGTATTAAATTCAGCTTCCGCTTCAGTCAATTATTAATGAACAACAATAAGAATATTATCAATAATAATAATTAGAATGATATCGGTTTTATACCTGTTATAAAGCTAGTGTACAAAGGGCTCCATAAAGGGCTGTGGATGTGAAACATTACTCCCCCCTAATGTTTCGTGGTTTACATGGTAACCGAGCGCCTCGTCTCTGAAGACACCGCAAAAGGTTGTGTTGGTTTACTGCATTTGAAGGTAACTATATTTTAGTTGATAATAGAAGTTTCATTCAGATAGAACAGTACATTTGGTGATCTAACGGCAGCTAACGTTGATGTTACTGTAGTAGGTTAGTTAGACGAGAATTAAAGCTAGAATAAGCTTACTTAACTAAAGTTACTTTAGCACCTCAGATGCTTTTCTACTCAAGTAGAAATATCTGTCGAGAGAAATCTCCCTGAAGCGTTAGATGTATCAGTGTTTTCTTTTGGAGTGTAACTTACTTTTGAAAGAGTTTATTCATGTAGAAAAATCATCTTTAAATTTATATTGCGATTCCATGTTAACTATTATCCAAGGATAGCTGAAAAGCACTGGTTGCCCACTATGTCTTGTAAATTAATCCACAACTTTAAAGATTTAATCATTCTTATACAATAAAATATTTCTATTCTCATCATACATTTTGGCATTTGATGTTAATGTTGAATTCAGATGTGGTAATGGGTAGACACAAGGAGAGAGAATCGCTGTATCATTCGGTTTTACTGTAGACATCAACAAAAATGAGCTTGTTTTTTTTGTAATCTTGTAGGCTACTAAAGCTGAGGTTCCTGAATTCTGACTTTTTTTTTTACAGGTATGATGTCAACCTCTCAAGAACAACAGATAGAAAATACATATACATGTGCCAATCCTGGAAACCCAGTTTTCTCCTGCATTATGACTCCAGCAGTTAAAGATGTACTGCCGGGACAGGGAGCAAAGCCCCAGGATCTATTGTACAGGACCACTTCCAGTGCTTATGGTCTTCTCTCTCCAACCTTTGAAAGCTCGCCGTGTACTTTCCACCCTAAATCACAAAGATTCTCAGAAGACCTGGGCAAGACTGGGATGTATCACGACAACTCCTTCAATACAGCCCTAGACCGAAGCAGGGTCTATGACTGTCCCAATTTACAGCACACAATCTAAATGATTGATTGCATGGTTATAAGACAAGATGTTTGTAATTGATTAAAGTCTATAGACCACTCTCAGTAAGTCAGAGTAAATAGAAGAAGAACACCTGCATGGTGCAAGGTAGATTAATTAATCTTTTTTTTTTTTTTTTTTTTTTTACAACACAATGTTGTATAACAAGATTATTTTTTTTAATTACATGTGGGATTGAGAGTTAACTGTCCCAGAGATGTGAAACCATGTTTGTTACTATTATATAGAGAAGGACTATTAGACTTTAATGTACTGTAGCTTGGAACAAGATGGACGCTCCTGCATGGAGTCACCTAACCCACCTTCAGTTCCTCTCTGTTGTAACCTCCGGATTCCCTTACCAAAATGCCTTGTTAGTACTAATAAATTTGACATTAACGACCAATAAACTGATTCTCAAAGCCTAATTTACTTATTTACTTACTTCAGTGGCACAGTGCAGATTCACCTGAGAAATAAAACAATCTGTATGTTATTTTCTAGCACATCAAGGGGACCATTTGATTTTTATAGTTATGAGGCTGTGTTTTTATAGGTGCACTTTCACTTTCTGGTGATTGCGTTCAAGTACCCCTGGGAAAGTTTGGCTTCAGTGAAGTCGGGCGCGTTTGATGACACACGAGCGATCACGTTTTACAATGATCAATTGTAGTAGCACATTTGTCTGAAGTGTGGATTAAGGTGGATTAAACTATATATAAATAAGCCAACTATATGCATTCTTTATGTGTATTTTCATCAAATGTAATTTTATTGTAATTTGTAAATTGCTGTAGCTGTTATTCTTTCTTCTGCAATCTTTTTCTGTCTTAAAACAATACAATCTTGTTTTCTCTCTGAATAAGAGCAATATATTGGCTGCAATTTGCAGAAACATAATGCACAAAACAATACTATTTTAAGACAGATTCAATTGGTTCTATATTACATCACAGATAATGAAAGACAGAGAGAAATGTTGTGTTTTGGGGAAACAGCGATCTTTGCTGTATGTTGACGTTATATTTAAGAAAAATCCTCCTCCTCCAGCCGCGCCTCCGCAGCCACAGCTGATGATTGCCGTCTGTTAGCGCTACGGAACTTAGCACGCAGCTAGCGTTAAACTGTTTACGAGGTGTTAGCTAACACTCATATGAATATGCGGGTTTAGAGTTCAGCAAATGTGTCATAAAGGTAGGTCATGTAAATAAGTTACTTCACCGGCGTTGAGTACCACGCGTAGTTCATTGCTACTCACGTTAGCTAACTTGTGTAGTTTGACAGGAGGATCAGAGGAGTGTCCTGCTAACCGGGCTAGCAGCTAGCTGCTACACAACATAGCTAGCCGGTTAGCTCTCTGTTACGTTAACTACTTTGGTCTGGACCGTTTGCATTCTACTGTTTTTCTACTGGTAGCAACGTAAGTATACGTTTAGTTTAAAATTGAACCATTATAGTTTACTAACGAAATGATAAGTGCTAGTTTGTGAGACTTTGTATTCATTTACCAACAGTGCTTATGGTACAATGCTTGCTTGGTGGGTGGCTAGTCTGCTATGCAGCTAACTGAAAAGCTCTTCTTTGTCAACAATACTAAAATGTCTCATTCATTTAGTACACGTGTTGTTGATACACTGTGACTACTTAAACAGCACAACTTTAGACTGAAACACTAGACATTGTTTAATCACGTTAGCTACTTAGCTTGAGAGATGAACAGAAAAATGGCTAATTTAAATTTTCCTTCCAGTTCTCACTATTTTATTTCTTTCAGACTTGACACTTATCTCATTGAGTGTGTCACTTCAGCTTGATTTAAGCTTTGCTGTTGGCAGCACATGAACGTCTGTTAAACAGTTAAATATACAGTTAACTTAGGGGCAGTGTTTCACTTTTTCCGTACTGTTTATGTTACGTCTACAGCTATGCCAGCCCTGGATGAGATCTGGACCAGAGCCTTGGGCTGTCTATGATGTTCAGAACTTTTCTGCTTGCATCTCCTGACCCCTCTCAGTCCATTTAACCAGCTGCATATCATTATTCTCCAACCAATACCACATCTCTGCTTGGCTACAGTATGATCATTTACGCTGACTCCACCCGGCCCACTGGGATAAGAATCCCCCAAAACCAAGCTCTCCAAATGATATGATAGTAGTCGCCTGGATTACTTTCTGTGCCTGCAGGAGCCTTGCACGGGTTCTGCTCTTCCTTTCTTCCGCAAACTCCCTTCCTCCATTCTGGGAGACCCTTACCAGTGTGGTCTCTGGCACTGGAAACATGGGTAACAGCTGTGTGTGCCGAGAAGATAGTGACTTGGAAGACCATAACCATGGGTCGTCGAGGGCAACTCGAGGACAACCGAGGCGAGTGGATCATGGTACAGGCGTAGGTGTTGAAGCTGGAGAGGCTCGGAGCAGTCGGCCCAGGGACCCAGTCAGGCCACCACGCAGAGGACGTGGGCCCCATGAACCAAGACGGAAGAAGCAGAATGTGGATGGCCTGGTGCTGGACACATTGGCTGTTATCAGGACACTTGTTGACAAGTAAGTCTAATAAGAGAAATAATATTAATGAGGTAAAGATGATGAGAAGGATGAGAGTGGTATGTACCGTTTTTCAAGTTAATATTCTGTAGTTTGAGTAATGGTGTCTGTTGTGAGCTCTGACAATGTCTCAGCCACCTAAAAACATTCTTGAACCTGAATGAGGGTCATGAGGATGTTCCAGTGTGAGGACCACAATGAGCAGACATGTGACCATCCTGGTCTTTGGTTAAAGCAGTTTCTGTAGTTTTTATGATACTCTTGTCACATATAGTGTGATATATGGATGTCTCGATTTTAAATTTTTACTGTACTGTTTGTATTTTAACTATATTCTTTTTGTAAAGCACTTTGATTGAAAGCGCTCTATAAATAAAGTTGTTATTATTATTCTATATTATTATTATTATATAGTGTATGTAGATACTTGAAAGGAGTAGTAATTTGATCTGGACAGCAATCGGGCATCCACAGTACCCTGGAAAAGTAATCAAGCTGTAGTGGAATTTTTATATATATATATATATATATATATAGTAAGTGTTTTGGTGCGGCTCATTAGGACCTTCTTGATCCCATTTGTTGTTGTACAGTGAGATACATATAAACATGAGGGTTGCTGTTCATGTCAATTAGAACAATGTCGGTCAAATACCATGACACTGAGTCACAGAAGCTGCCCATGAAACTCACGATCCGAAAAAAAACCTCTAGACTCTAGGTGCTCTAGAATCAGAGACAACATGAGGAAAACACAACAAGCAGAACTGTAAGTAGAACTCGTAAGAGAAGACTTCGTGTTCTTTATATAGAAGACTTTATATAATGTGCTTCCTCTCTTGACTTAGTGATGACTTACTGCAATGATGTAGCAAGAATTATGTTGCCTGTGTGAATTTTGAAGAACTTTCTTATCCTCCTCTTTCACTGAGCTATCATTCTCTTGAAAGAAAAGCCTTTCAGTACATAGGTTTGGTTGGCTTTGAGAAGAAAATCTGGGGAAGGATGGCTGAGTGTGTCATGGTTCAGTAGATATGTAATTGACTTGAAAAGTGAAACTATGTAAGTAATAGTAGTATAATGTTAAAATAGGCCCATGTAAATTATCAGCAGTGTAGTCTGTTTTGGTTGTTGGTTGTCTAGCAGCAGCAACTTAGTAGTATGCCTCATTTTTGTCAGCCTACCTCATTAACATTTCACTCTCCTTTCCATGAACCTGGCCGTTAGAGTATCTCTTATGTCCTGGCATAGTGTGGAGTCATATTTCTTGAGTTCATGAAGAGAGACTCCACGTCCATCTTCACCAGCTTTTGGCACTAATGAAGTTTTCTTGAGGATTTCCAACATGTGGAACATTTAAAATGTTGATTTATGTCCACCGGGGCCTTTGTCATATCTCTGTGCAGCCTCATGTGACGCTCTTCCCCATCTACATGACAGTTTCAGTTTTAGTTACTTTCCAAACTCTTCTTTTCACGTACCTTTGTAGCTTTTCACTGATTTGACCATTTGTGCAAATGCATGTTTATAAAACCTAGTTTATAGTAAAACAAAAACAGGCCTCTTCCTTCACGTGGTCTGCAAAACTTATGATGGTTTGATCCCCCCCCCCTCTCTCTGCATATTCTCTGTTTGATCAAGCCATTTGTTGAAATGCCTGCATGTTTTTATTTTTCATTTACAGATTTTACTATGGACTTCATTTATATTTACTGTAGCACAATTCTCCCACATTATAGCCAACCATTTTAGCCTGACGGGTACATTTTAACAGCTGCAGGCTGGAAAGCTAACATGACTTTCTTAATTAATTGTATTTCAAGGTTGAGGTTCAGTGTTTGTGGCAGTTGTCCTAACATAAATATGGTGGAGGAGGTGTTCATTTGGTGATATTGTCACGTTTGAATACACAGGCATGCTAGTTAAAGGTGTGATTAAAAATGTCGTGCTACTGTAGATACATTTGGGGAACGCAAGTGAGTTACAAACTGCTGCGTTGACGTTCAACATTGTGTCAACATGTGGAACTATATTTAACTATCAAATGTGTTAGAGCTTCGTTTGAATGAACATTTTGAATTTCTGTTATTTTGTATTAATCAAAAAAGCAACCGTTTGATCAGTGAAATAAAATAAATATCCAATAGCACCTCTCATAGGAGGACATTATTTGGAAAATGGCACTGTTAAATTATACACCACCTGTCTGTCAATATACTAACATCTAACAGTGGTTGCATGATACAGCATGTCTTTGGAGTGTTGAGCCCAAAATGAAACATGCATGTGCATTTCCAGGAATTTGTTCAACCGATAATTGAAAGAAAATACGGTTGCAGTATTACTTAGTTGCATTAGGAAATCTGAGGATCAAGCTGGCTGAAGTTCTGGCTGTTAAAACGAAAGCTGTCTTCAGCCTGGGATGAGCCATGCCAAGCTAGAGTAACAGCAGCGTGATCAAAAATAACACACGCACATCAGTAAATCCATCCCAATTAAACTCTTGCTTTGACCTTGTGGGGAAACATTATTTTGCATAGCTATTACTGCCATCACCATTAAGCACACAAAGGCATGAATCACTTGTTTACACTATTTCAGATGCAGTGCAATGCAACGTATTTGCTGGATGAATGCTCTTAAAGATAAAATATAGGACAGAGTGTTTGGTGGAAACAATGTGAGAAACAATTATCACATTCTGTGCAAACTGTTTTGTTTTTCAGTGACCAAGAGCCCCCTTACTCCATGATCACTCTGCACGAGATGGCAGAGACAGGTAAGGAAAAGATGAAAACACACGTTTACACACTGAGCGTGGACATATCAGACAGCGCCGTGCCCACATAGCCGGTACAGAATCCACTAAGCAAAGTGATGCAGAAGCACTTTTCATGTGTTTTGAAACGATGGGATGATGATGAGGTTTAATAGGGGGGGGGGAGTAGGAACATTAGCTCTACTCAGAAATAGGTCTGGGTGATATGGACCAAAATGTCATATCCTGCTATAATTAGGCAGCACTCCAGTATAAAATATATTATCATATATAATATATATACGATATATAGAATATACCAATATATTAATATCGCTATTTTCTGCTAATTTGGCTGGGGGGGGGGGGGTAACCTTTGTTTTGTGAGTAGACTACTGCGTGCAGACACACAGAGGGCTGAGGCTGCGTGGTGAGGGAGAGAGAGGAGCAAACGCTGGCAGGACTTTATGAAACACATTGATTAACTCAAAATCAGACTATCGGTATAAACGGTATTGTCTAATTTTATATTTCTTGAAATTATATCTGTATACCTCTTTATACCAGTATACTGCCCAGCCCTACTCAGAAACAGTCATTTGGCAGTTTTCTTGGTTTTATGCATTCAGACATTGAGTCAATATTATAGTTTCTTCAGGTTGAAATGAAACTGTCCACTGGGCTGTAGAAGTTAAGGATTTTCATCACTACTGACTGGCGAGGTGTCCCATGAATTTTAACAGGTCTCTTCTGAATATGCTGTCCCTTCCCCCTCAGGCTGAGCTGGTGGTTTTGTTTCTGAGAACTGCTGAGGCTGTGACATTACAGTAACTTTGTAAGCAGCAGACAGTCACAGTCCTCTTCATCTTTTCCTGTTTGAAATATTTAGCAGCTCATTCAAGATATATTTTATAAATATGAGGTGTTCAAACGCAGGTCTAACTGTCGACATTCGGTTTGCTGTGTTTGAATTTTCAATTTCAATTTTCAATTTTATTTATATAGCGCCAAATCACAACAACTCACAGCGCTTTTCATAAAGAGCAGGTCAAGACCGTACTCTGAAGTTATTTACAGAAGCCCAACAATTCCCACCAAGAGGAGCACTATGTTCTGTTGTTAAGAAGAAACACAACTTTGAGGACAAATCGTACACGTAGACGATAGGTGGGTTTAACGAAGTGTCAGCATTTCTCCAACTCAACCACGGGCCCAGTGCGTGGGGGGGGCATGGTCACGACTTACAGTACTGTGCAAGCGTTTTAGGCAGGTGTGAAAAAGTGCTGTATAGTAAGAATGCTTTCAAAAATAGATGTTTCAAAATGCAACAAAACATGAAGAAAAATCTAAATCAATTTGGTGTGGCCATCCTTTGCCTTCAAAACAGCTTAAATTCTTCTTCAATGTCTGTTCATTCACTTTGCATTTTGTTAATTAAATCTAAAAAGATAAACACAATCTGTTAACATGTCTATTTTATAAGCATTCTTACTTTACAGCATGTTTTCCACACCTGCCTTAAACTTCTGCACAGTTCATTACACTGCAGACATCATGTTTGCAGCTACTTACCACCACGATCATATGAATGATGTCTAAATAAGATTGAAATAATTTATAAATGAAGTTTTGTGTTGTTAGTGTGACAGTAGCTGACATGTCTGGTTTGTTGTGTGTGCTTTCTGATGCATATGGTGTGTTGATGATGCTCTCATCCTCTGCTTTTTGTGTGTTTATGCGGTAGCCTTTAGAATTTCTGTGTTCTGGCACATATGCTGTTTGATGCCCGCATGGCTTGGTGTTGTGTAATTTGACAACAGCCAAGTTGGGTGTTAGCTTGCAGATATCGAACCCTAAAGGCAGCCAAGCATCAAGTCAGTCAGCCCAGCCAGTCATTTTCATGTTTGACATGTGCTGTGATGTTACATTATTCATTAGCCAGTTGGCTGGGGCTTTCATAAGTGTTAGTGTTAGAGAGAGAGCGTTTCTCACTGAGTCATCTAACGGACGGGAAATTGATGTTTTAGTATTTATGCTGCGTCTGATACTCATAATTCAGTGGCCTCAGCGGAGTTCAGTTATCTTTGAGTTATCTGGTTTCAATACGACCAACAATAGCAATTCTTGTGTTTTTGCATGAGAAATGTATTATGAAAGAACAAAAGTAACACAGAGACAAGGAAGTGAAAATGGACCAAAAAGAAGAAACATCAGAATGATCAAATGCAGTCAGTTGAGTCTCAAATTAATCATCTCATCTCTTCTCCCTCAGATGATGGCTGGCTGGAGGTTGTCCAGTCTCTGATTCGAGTGATCCCATTGGACGATCCGCTTGGCCCTGCAGTGATCACCCTTCTATTGGATGAATGTCCCCTGCCCACCAAGGTTAGTGGCTTATGTGTGTGTGACACAGAGATTTATTTGGGTTAATACATGTAAAGTAATTTGACCCTTTATAGTAAGGTTTGGCGATATCTCCAAAATTGCCTGGACGTTGTCTGCAATGAAACATCGGGATGGGCGATGGCATCGGATGAGTCGGGGGGTGGTGTTTAGTGGTCGTCTTATAAAGACATGTTTCAAACAAAAACTTCACTCTAGGGATGCACCGAATGTTTGCCCAACGAAATTAATCAGGCGAAAATAGCAAAAAAAAGCGCTTTCAGTGTTCGCCCTAATGCATCAAATGACCAAATAAATTTAACAATGACGTTGATATGTCGACAGTGTGGAAGCATTTTAAAGTGTCCAATGAAGACGCAAAAATCGCCGTTTGCAGACACTGTTCTGCTTAATTGTCTTGTTGCATATCCAAACCATCTGTGGCTGACTTCTTAGAAAAGGCAACAAACGGTCTGACCTGCTTTTAGTGTTTCTGTTACTTGTTTCTGAGAAGACGACTAAGCCAGCCACACCTAAATTTGGAGTATTCTGAGGCTGTGAGATCTTCATGTTACGCGAAAAGAGAACCACATACAACATTTATCAAACTGTGTCAGACCTGATGAATTTAGCACCAGGATACAAATGTGACAACATCTGGTTTTCAAAATAAGGTGTCTATACAGTAGGGGAATAAGATTAATTGGATTATATTCACAGAAAGTATTAAACATATTACATCATGTGTACATTAAGAGTAAATGGACACATGTAATTTACTTTACCGGACCCTCTTGGGCCTCGGACCCGCCCACCAAAATCTCTCCAAATCCTGTGGGAAACGCAGCAAAGCACATTTTGACTATTTAATTTATGCAATGGTAAAGAAAAAGCAAAATAAATAGATGAAAAACCTTGTTTGGTATTCTGCAAATTTTTTTCATTATATTCAGTTTTGGCTTCGGCCAACAATTTTCAAAACTTTGTATTACCTCGGCGACACATTTTACAAGCACGAACCCGGTAAATCAGTTAGTGAGTGCAGATGTTGGTTTCAGTTGTTTGATAGGTTACGTCATTAATAAGCTTTCATGCGGCTCTCTTGCTGTCGTACTAACAGGTGGAAAACTCTAGAAAAAAGATCAATTCTGTGTCTTCTGGCTGACTTTATAAAACATACTGCTGATGGAGAAAGTCGGCGGAGTAAGACGGGGTGAGAGATCAGAGGTGTGTGAGTCTGGGGAGAAGAGAAGTCCAAGACAGGTGCAAAGCAGGTATATTTAAAAATAATAATAATGTCCTTAAGGATCAAACCTGCTTTCATAGGGCGGTATAACGTGAAAAATTAAGAAATTATCACGATGACGGTTGAACATTGTGATGTCAGCCATCATCATATTTATTACAGCTAACGTTAAAGTGGTCAGTTAGCTAAACCTTCTAAATCTTCTCCCTGTCTTCTTCTGTCTGACCGCTTCAGAAAAATGCGTCACAGAGCAAACAACTATGAGTGATGTGTCCGACTATGTTTTGAACAGTTAGCGGCAGTGCAGGGATTGGGGGGGGGTTACGGTTGGTTGTTGTCTTGAACGTTACTCGCACACTGCTCATAAATCATTTTTCAGGTTCGCATGTATATGTTTGCACATGCGAGAGCCCGTTGTGGGCGTGGATAATGAGCAGACTGCACTGCACACTTTTTCTGTTTAATTAAATCGCATCTTTTTACAGTTTTATATATCGCACAGGATGCCATCATGATTGCGATTAGATTAATCGTGCAGCCCTGTTTAGCAGGCTGCACTGCAAAAACTAAGCTTTTAAAACAAAGAAAAAAAGCATTAAAATTGGGGGAAAATTACTTAAAATAAGCAGAATTATCTGCCAACAGAACGAGAATATTTCACTTGCTACCAAAAAAACTTGAAACAAGTGAAATTCTCAAACATAAAAGCCGCCTGGTAAGAAAAAATATCTTGTCAGACTAAAAAGTATATTTTGCCTTCAGTTAAGATAATTAATTAAAAGGTCGTTTCAGCTTTGTGCAGCTGGAGAAAAGCAACGCTGCCTTGCACCATGAGGTCATGTGACATGATCACGTTAAGTCAGCACTGCATGAACTCAAACACACCTGATGTCCCTACATACAGCCAGTTTTAACACTGGTGCCACCTATAGGCAAAAGTATTACTGCTGTAGGTCTATGTTTGTTTGTTTTTTTTAACATGTATAAAGTATCTACTACATGAGGTTAAACGATTGTTGAACATAAAACATCGTGTTAAACTAAACTCCAGTGGAGATTAAATAAATGTTTATAGAAATAGATTTTCAGCTTATTCAGCTCCAAAGACAGAACTTGATCAACTTTCACTACGACTTTCCTTTATTGTTTTCTTTTGGCCTCTGCTTTCTACCCCCTCTCTCCCACCCTACTTCTACTTCCCGTTGAACAAATAAAATCTGGTTAGGACCCCCTGCTTCCGTGTCTGAAGTAATCTGAGGACAGAGGACATACTATGACACTCTGAACAGTATGAAGTCTGGACTCTTTGCAGTATTCAACAGAAATATGCTCCACCTAACAAAACACATTTTGTGGGTTTAAAATCTAAAATGTAAAGCTTCAAAAACACACCGACACACACACACTTTACAAAAAGTTACAAAAAGGATACATCTGCACTTGTAACACTCCTTGCCTGCAGGTGGCGTCAGTTTCATAAATACAAAAGTATTCCTTTCCTATTCATCTTCATCCTCTTCAACTTTTGGATCATTTGTTAAAAATCTGTGTGTTTATGTGGCCTAACTGCTCCATCTCTTCTCTCCAGGATGCTCTTCAGAAACTCTCTGACATGTTGAGTCTGAGTGCGGCTGTAGCACGACAGGACGCTGTGAACCCTGCTAAACACAGAAACACCACAGCTGTCCTGGGATGCCTGGCAGAGAAACTGGCTGGTACAGTCCACATTCACTGACTCCATGTTGTTAATCCTGTCTTTCACAGCACTGCTTTATTTGGCATGTTACTTGCTCACTTGCAATGACAATGACTTTACAGTAACTTTTGCTCGATTCTTATAAGCACAAATAAACTCAAAAGTCTCTCCCTGACTGATGAAGTTACCCAATTGCTCGGTCAGGTGTTGGAGCTGGTCTTTCAAAATGATTCAGTCTTTCAAAATGATTCAGATTAGAGGATGCAGTCCACTAAAGCTATTTCTTGTGGGTTTATCCCTCTCTTTCGCAGCACTGAAGACTTTTAGTCTACGCCGACTTACTTACTATATGGGCCCCACATTGGGCTCACGGTTGGCCGGACAATAGGCTTTCAAAATCAGCTTTGTCTTCTGCTAATTAAAGGAAACAAGGGGCCCACAGTATACA
Organism: Lepomis gibbosus; assembly: GCA_029875015.1. Taxonomy (NCBI): domain Eukaryota; kingdom Metazoa; phylum Chordata; class Actinopteri; order Centrarchiformes; family Centrarchidae; genus Lepomis; species Lepomis gibbosus. The sequence continues at coordinate 13,319 of JAPMOB010205062.1, forward strand.
GGGCTACGTCTATACGTAGAATCTGGAGTTACGGAACGTAGCTAACATTCTGTTTTTATAGGCTTCGTCTAGGGCGATGAGTGTGAAACCGATTGCGGTCTGTATCCCACTGGGGCAGTACATCATGTGAGCCCAGAATCAGTGTATAGTATGACCAACACAATATTAGATAGATAATTAGAACTACACTGTTCTTTCTTGTGTTATGATGAATTAGGGAGAATTATTATTATTATTATTATTATGAGCAATGGTGGAAAAGATATATCAAATTATAATAATATGAGATAATTTCAGTCAAGTCATGGCATTAAATAATATGATATAATATCATTAGGTCGACCTACCTACAGACCACTAGAAAAACTAACTCACCACAGTGTGTTTTACAGTAAGAGCTCAATACAAAACCCACAGTTCAACCACCAACAACGAAAATAAAACCAAGTGACGCCTCTCGTGTTTAATAGACAAGCTAAGTAATTCTCCGACAACACCAGAGCCCCCCCCCCCCTCCTCCCCCACAGCCTTCGTTGCTGGTAAGCTGCGCACTGGCTGTAACTGGGCTGTAACTCGGGACAAACTGGGCCTCTTTCGGACTTTCGTTTTAGATATTTCCGAAGCTGACTGGTGGCTGTGTGTGTGACCCAGGCACTGATCGCCACAATACGCTTACCTTACTACACGTGTCTTTCTGTTGTGCATTTTTCCTGTCCGTCAAAGCGACGACGATTTCACCACCACCACCAAGTTACCCGCGGGGGGTGGCAGCTACTTTCATTCCCTGTGTGACACTAAAGTTTCTGTAGTGTCAGCTTCTGTCAAGCTTAAGGCCATTGTACAACAAGAAGGCAAGGTACAGCGTGACGTGCAGACGAAGCTTCGAAACATTCTTTTGTTCTTGTCGTTTCATTATAATGCCCAAAAAACACTATCTTAGGACTTAATGTAGCTTAATGAGGTTTTTATTGATAAAAAAAAAATTCATCAATCATTATTTTGGTTACACAGAAACATAGATACGTAGTGTAGGTTCATATATTTTTAACAGTTTTTTTTTCTCTCTCTTGTTTTTTTTTTAGGTCCGGCCAGTATTGGATTGTTGAGTCCTGGAACCCTTGAGTACCTTCTGGAGAGCCTGGTGAGCAAACACACACCCTCACACACTCTTGTGGTGGCAGTATGCATGCCCATCTTAATTTTGTGGAAAGACATAACATTACATTGCTTGGTTTTAATTCATGGCAAGTAATCCATGGATGTTGTGTTGGGGAGATGGGTGATCTCCTTTTTTTGTGAAGCCTGAACAACCAAGCTACTTTTTTTACAAGAAACATAAAAACAATGTTTATGCTACATGCTATCTGCCCCTTTTGTTTTTTTCCCACCATTTTAAATCCATTCCTCACACACAACAATGTCTAACATTGACTGAATTGCGCTCACCTACCTGGTTAGGTAAATTCTGTAGTTATCCTATCCAGTAATTATTGACCTAATGGTGATGGATGAAAAGATTGGATGAGATGCTGACTGTGTAAATGCAGCATTAAGAATATGCTTAAAACTAACAGTGCAACGTCCAACCATGTCAAACATTGAACATTGCTTTGTCACAGTTATAAGGAAGTGTTTCATACTAATCTGGCAAAAAGCAGCAAAAAACATCCAGAAGTTTAAAACTTTAGTAAAAAAAACAATGTGCAGCTGCTTCTCATAAAAAATGTTCAGTGTTGCCTTTAAGAATGTCTTTTATTATCAAGTCAGTGTTTCCCACAGAATGACAGTGTAACTGTGGGGGGGGCGCGCATATTGATATTGACTACCAGCTATATACAGCGTGCCAGCCTCGAAAATCCAGCTGCATTCTAACATTAACTCTCCTTATTAGCCAGGCTCCTTGCATGCTGGCTAACAACTTTTTAAGATGGGTCTCTGACATTGACAGCGTTGTGTTGGACTAGGGTGGCCAGACGTCCCGAAAAATCTGGGACGGTCCCGAATTATGACCGGTTGTCCTGACCTCTTTCCGGTTTGTCCCTAAAATTAGACCTAACATTAATTTTGAATATAGCATTCCTAAACATCAAATACCGATCGTTGTATAGTTGTCTTGCTCCAGCAGGGTTTGCAGGTTAGCTGTACATTGTGTCAACAGCGTTGTTACAGCCCCTATTTGTCACGAGGACAGGGAAAGTGTAGCTTCAGGCTGCCACGGCACAGAGAGAGATCTGACATGTGGGTTGCAGAGACAGATGTGACACTGCACTGATGACATGAATAAAATAAATATAATAATTAGGTAAAAGATCATGTGTTATATCCACAGTTGTGTTTTTCCTAATAACAGGCAGGTGACTTCATGAACAAAATGAATTGATTTTAGCGTTGTGTTTTGATTTTCACGTATGTTAATGTTCACTGACACTCATTGTACCAATGTACCCCCCCCGTCCCGAATTTCACCCATTCTCATCTGGTCGCCCTATGTTGGACAGATTTGTGCAGTGGTGAGGGAGAGAGAGAGAAAGTGCTGCGCGAATGCGCTACGGCTCTCTGCAGTCAAATACAATTTTAAATAGGCTAAGTAAAAAAATCGAAAATCAATCTGTGGCGATCAGCGTTGATATTGTGGAGGGCCGCCACAAATAAATGTATAAAAAACACTGGAAGTAGTTGCATCAAGTGTTGCAGAGGACTTTGGAAAGTGTATAAGTGAAATCCTTTTATTTTATTCTAAACTGTCAATGATTTTTAAGTCATGCTAACAGATGCATGTAACTGGTAAATGTTCTTAATAGTGATGGTCGTGCAGTAAATAAAGTAAGGTCACTGTAAACTGTGACATGTCTGTCATTCACAACGCTCTCAACCACCTTTTGTTTCATCTAAAATCTGTCAACGTAAGCACGCTTACTCTTGACTAATAACAGAAGGCGTCAGTACACGAGAGCGTGTGCATTGGTTTTGTATGTTTTCATAAGAGAAAATGTTTTTGTCTGGGTCAAAATAATAATCTGAAAAAGAGCATAAATTGACACAACCTCTTCTTTTCTGTCAAATCTCCTCCAGAGCTCCGAGGCCCACCCAACTGTCATGCTGTTTGCTCTTATCGCTTTGGAGAAGTTCTCCCAGACCAGTAGGTTCCCTCACTGCATTTTAATGTTATTAAATATTCAACATGAGACAGGTGAAAATTTCTGACTTCCTTATCAAAGGAATGAGCAAAAGAAGCTACCATTGCCCTGACAGCAGGCATGTAAAATAATAAGCTGTGAGGCGGAGACAAAGACGTGCCGTTCTTCAACAGTTCCTCCTCTTCATTCCCAAACCAATATGTTACATGTCAAAACTCTTAACAGAATCTCTCCATTTCTGGCTTTACAAGTATTTATAGTCCCCACCAACCAAACAATTGTTTGGCTGTTTAAGCACACATGCCTGATGCATCTTCTTGCCCTCAGGTGAGAACAAACTGACGGTGTCTGAGTCGTGTATCAGCAATCGACTCGCTGTCCTGGAGTCGTGGGCAGAGCAGCCTGACTACCTGAAGAGGCAGGTCGGATTCTGCTCACAGTGGAGCCTTGACAACCTGTGTGAGTAGCCCCATTTTTTTTTTTTAACATTGTGTGGGATCACATGCTGAGGAGACCGAGCCAAAACAGCCTCTTTAATTTTGTGTGTGTGTCACTGAAGAAATAAATGTTAAATTGTTTACTCTGTTGGTCCTCTGTCCAGTTCTAAAGAAAGATCGTCCGTTCACCTACGAGAAGGTCAACCTCACCAATATCAACGCCATGCTCAACAGCAACGATGTCAGCGAGTACCTCAAGATCTCCCCTTCTGGACTCGAGGTCTGTGTGTGTGTGGGTGTGTGCGTGCATGCACATAATGAGAATAGACACAGGGGCCGAATTCATAGATATAGATGTGATAGCAGACTGCAGCATTTAGAGGTTTTAATACTTTAATCTTGTGTGTATATGAATTCTGAATGTGTTCTGTCTCTTTTTGGTGCCCTCCTCAGGCACGATGTGATGCCTCATCCTTTGAGAGCGTGCGTTGTACATTCTGCGTGGATACGGGCGTTTGGTACTACGAGGTGACAGTCATCACATCAGGCGTGATGCAAATTGGATGGGCCACCAAGGACAGCAAGTTCCTCAACCATGTACTCACCTTCAGTGTCTTTTTACTGTGCAGCTTTTCTACTGTCTGTTTTTCTGCAGTCGCACAATTTAACATATTGCGTGTGTTTGTGTGTGTTACAGGAAGGTTATGGGATTGGAGACGACGAATACTCATGTGCGTATGATGGCTGCAGGCAGCTCATCTGGTACAACGCTCGCAGTAAACCTCACTCTCACCCCTGCTGGAAGGAGGGTACGCAGCACACACAGTTATGACTTCAGACTACTATTTTTTTATACACTTTGTCAGTTGTTGTTGTTCCAATGGTAGAAGCAAGGCAACATAACGCTTTAAATGCCATACTCATTTGTTCAGACATTGCATTATTGTTTTTTAGTGTCTTGGAGTGTTTTGTGACTTTAGCACCCACACGCTGCTGCAGTCGCCGGCATTCAGCCTCTGATTTACCTCCCACGTGGAGTGATAAATAAATAACTTTATTCCGCTGCCTGTGTCCTGTTTAGGAGATGCCATTGGCTTCCTGTTGGACCTCAGCAAGAAGCAGATGATCTTCTATCTGAATGGACTTCAGCTTCCGCCAGAGAAACAGGTCTTCTCCTCTGCCACGTGAGTCCACACGCACTCCCTCATTCACTTCCTTTCTCTCTCTGTTCTTCCTTCTCTTTTTATCCTTCTTTCCTGTGCGTGTGTTCTGTCTGTCTTTCCTCATATTAACCCATTTCTTTCCATGGCCTCTGTGACTGTCAGGTCCGGTTTCTTTGCGGCTGCCAGCTTTATGTCATACCAGCAGTGTGAGTTTAACTTTGGGGCCAAGCCTTTCCGTCACCCACCTTCCATCAAGTTCAACACCTTCAACGACTTTGCTTCACTGCTGCCCAGTGAAAAGATCATCCTACCCAGGTGAGAACTGAAGCTGCTCCTAACAGTGATTTTTATGGCAGTGTCTAAAATGGACTGCTCACAGAGAATTTGGGAAAGCAGCATGTAATCTGTTGTCTTACCCAATAGTGCTCTGCGTAGTGAATCATTTGTTTGCACAAAGTGTCCAGGACGTAGGAATGGCATGATTAAACCATGACTCATCTTTTAGGCTTGCTCCAGTGTATTTTCTCATTTATTTGTTGGCAACAATAAAGCAACTCTTGAGACTTTTTGTAAATGTAATAATTAAACACTTGTTAGATGTAGTGATATGAACTGAACAATATCTATACAGGAGATGGTAGTAATTTAAAGTAACCTAGTAATGTTACTTATTACACTCGAGTATAGTTAGAGTGTAATTAAATATAAATAACATTTTTGTGAAGGTTAAAGTTTTCATAAAGTTGTTGACTCGACTCACAATCCCGTGTGTAAAACAACACGACCGAGATCATTACCACACAGATGACACAGTGTTAACACAAACTGAACTTTTACAATCTTAACAAAGAAGAGAATTATCGCAGAGTTGTTTGCAGTTTGTTATTTAAACAAACAGAACACTAGCTTGGAAATGTGCTTCCTCGCACCACAGTTTGTGCTTCATTTTGAATATGCGATTAAGGCAAATTAGAGAAGAACAGTGGATAATAAACAGAACAGTTATATTTTTTGGCCAGCTGCCTCACAGCAGATGTGCACTATATACACACACAGGGAACAAAGGAATTTTAGATTTAAATGAGCATAAATGAATGTTGGGCTCACTTACTAGCTTTGTAAAATAACAGTAGTGTACTTTAAGATTCAGTTTGATGACAGCAAACTTAGCAACACCTAAGTTTTAGGTTGTTTAACTTGCTATAAAAATGTATTTACATTAATAGAAGTAAGAGGCCAGTGTATGGTCACATTGCTCAAGTTGCTTTAAATGGAAACATGTATCTGCTTTTGTATGTGTTTCCCAGGCACCGGCGTCTGGCCTTACTAAAGCAGGTCAGCATCAGAGACAACTGCTGCACGCTGTGTTGTGACGTCATGGCTGACACAGAGCTGCAGCCATGTGGACATGGGTATGTGTGAAATTGAAAATCCCAAACTTTCCAGATGTGTGTGTTTGATATAATTTCTTTGAGAGCTGCTCATCTTAGTTATAAGAGCATTGTTAACTGATAATAAAATCTTCCTTTATGTTTTCCCCTATCTTCTTCCAGTGGTATGTGTATGGAATGTGCCTTACAGTTAGAGACGTGCCCCCTGTGCCGCCAGGACATCCAGAACCGCGTCAGACTCATTGCACATGTCTCCTGACACACTTCCAGTCGCTCGTCCAATAAGGAGAGACACACAAGCCCTACAGCCTCCACCTCCTCCTCTAATCCCCTCTCATCCAACAGGGCTGAGAGGATGGCCCCACAGTGTTGCGATGATACCAGAACCGGGAGGACTTTTGGTAAAAAAGAGGCGACGATGGAGAGGTGGAGAGAGGAATTAGAGGAGCGGAATTTACCACAGCTGGATCCCCAGGAACTTTCCCTCATTTACCTAGATCTCCTCTTTTGTATCCTTCTGACAACTCACCACAGAAGCAACAATCTTCAACTTTCTACTAACAGTGTGTTTTTCAGACAAAAGGAGCAGGCGTGAGGCGCAGAAACAATTTAACCAGATTACAAACCAGACCCAACCTCTTCGTCTGCAAGCCCCTGAGTAGATTTATCAAACATCCTTTCTAAGGATCCCACTGCGCTTTCAGCCCAGAGGCTACTACTATTTAATCCTATCACCATCATGCACACGTCTGCAGATCTGAAAGGGCTGGGTGGCAGAAAAGAACACAGCCTTAAGTCCAGTTTAAAACCATGGTACAGATAAATTTGAGATGGATCTCACCTCCATGTTTTTTGAGTAAACATATGCTAATTATGATGTTCTCGAGGTAGCATTTTTATTCTCTTTTCTCAAGTTTGTACCAACACCTATCCTTTGGTCAGCTTCACTGTCTGTACTGATTGATCACCCGCTGCCAGAGTTTTCCATTAGAGTAAAATATCAGATTTTGGTCTTGGTTCAGAGAACAACAGAGAATGTTAATGACATAATTCATGTTTTAAAGCCAGTAAACCAACAGAATGCTAAGCACGGCTGACCCTTCTGCTTTTTGTGCTTTATAGTCTTTGCTCAGATGTTGATATTTCCTCAGTCTTGGTCACGTATGAAAGAACCGCAGTAACTAACAAATTGTTAGTTACTGCTTAGGCTGCTTGCACACACATGGTGACAGTTAATCTTTTAATTTGGAACCAAGACAAAATTTACAGGAAGTTAATCTATAAATGATACAAGCCCCCCCCCCCCAATTATAAGTGGATATGTTTGAAGAGCCACTGAGGCACAAGTGTATAATTTGAATTTCCACTGTCTGGATTTATTGGTTATTGTTTGATTGGTGCTAACAATTTGGCAAAAACTTGTCATGCAGCTCCACTGTGAGTCAGACTCATTTAAGGGGCAGCATATGTTAATGTGTCTTAATTATGGTTTGTGATGACAAACACATGCGTCTGTATTAGGACGACTATTTTCAATCCACAAGATGTGATTTAATTTTGTGTTGTAAATGATGAACACTGATGTAGAAACGTGGTTGAGAGGTACAACATGTTTTGTTGATTGACAGTGTTGTTTTGGCCGATAAATTGTTTAAAAGAAATGTTTAAATCAATGTTGTTGTTTTTTCTTTTTATCGGTATATTACTAAATATCCCAGCGCCATTTTTAAGATGTTGTCTTTTTTTGGTCTGATTTGGCGGTGAAATACCTGACATACATAAGAAAAGAAACTACCCACAGCACAGTGACATGTCTTAAAGAGTGTGTGCTTCAGTACAGAAGAAAACATGAATTTATATTTTACTTGGTACAAATCACAGAACTCTTGGTGGGATTTCTTGCTTATAGGATTGATCTTGTCAAAACAAGTTTGTCCAAATGGAAATGTATATTCAGAGTATAATGTGGTTTCCCCTCTTTGTGCTTTATATAACAACACATCTCGCTGCTCTCATCTTTCCATTTCTCCATCTGTCTCCTGCTGTCTCTTTCTGTCTGTCCTTTACTTGAAGTCTCTCTGGGTTGACATGTTTGTATTTTGGAAACAAGTGACGAAATGAACATGAGAGAGATTGTGATTCAGGACAAATTCTAATTGTACATTCAAAAAAATCAATAACATTACAAATGATCACACTGAATAATTTAGAATTTCTTTTGGTCATTGTTCATGAAAAAGTTACTACGCCAGATTGCATGGACGGAATCTGTAAAATCATTCAGACTATACTGGAATGATTTCTAAAAGATTACATGCATCTCTCATTGTGACAAAAGACTGGTCTGGTCACTGTTTACTAGCTCGTATTTCCTGGAGCACCTTATACATACAGAGGAGATAAATTATACAGTTGTCTCTACGGTTGGAGATGAAGTTCAGGATTGTAAAGAATAAATTGAGCTGTATTTAAAACATCTATAAAGGAATTTTTCCCCAGAGTTCCCAAAGATGTGAATGATTGAAGAACTGTTGTGATATTTGTAATAAATGTATGTACATGTGATTTTGTTTTTTTTGTATGACTGAGTAATTATTTACACTTCAAATCTAATATTGTCTCAAATCTGGTTATTTAATACTGGCTTTCCATTTATTACATAAACACGTACTTAGCGTTGTGACTAATCAAAAGGTGATTCAGTCTTTGTTGTCCTCGATGGAGGAATTTTGTTCTCTGACTGTACCTAAAAGGGCAACCTTCAGCACAGATTATACACATGTCAACATATTTCACAGAAGTGGCATTGTGAATTTAACACTCTTGTAGCGCAGGGTACAAAGCTTTCCCCAAACTCTTCCCAAAACTCAGTTTATTGTCCAGAATGATGCCAAGGTACCTGAAGCTGCCAACAATTTCGCTGCATGGCCATTGATGGAGATTGGGCGGTGAGAGGTGGAAAGAGTTTACGGCATGTTGTGAGGTGCAGAACTTAATATACATTTATCAACACATTAATTCTTGAAATTGGTATCTACCTTGGTTGATCACAACCAAGGTAGATACCAATACTTAGACTGTAGATGAATAGTGACAGTATAGATATGGTAATAATTTTAATATTTACTTAAGTTTGAGTGAAACAGTTCGGAAAGCATTTGAACTTTGTCTCAGTAAAAGTAAAAAAAATGTGTGGTCCACACCGCTGTCTTCGGGTAGGAACCAACGTGCACAGATTTTGTTCTAACCGACGGGACGTACGTGCGCACACACGTTCGCCGTTTCCTTGGCAACAACATCCACGTTAAGGACTTATTTTAATAACATGGACATAAAGGGACGAAGTGAGTCAGTTGAATGAATCTAGCATTAACACATCTTAAAATAATACTTTAAGTTCGGGAAATACAAAATAAAACAAACTGACAGTTCTTATTTATTTAAAGCTAACGTTACATGTGTTTAGCTAAGGTTAGCTAACATTGACTTAGCCAGCCAGCTAGCATAGCTAACTAACCAAACCTAGTTAGGCCTGATGAACAGCTTTGTATCTGAACCGCAGTAGTGCGTTTGGTGTGAAATTTGAATTGGCTAGTTAACGTTAGCTGTTTTGTTTAGCAGCTAATTTGACGTTGCCTTCCCTCATTCTCCAGATGTCCTGAGCTGTGGAGAAAACATCGTAGACATGGTTGACATGGAAGAAGAAAACTTTGCAATTTCCAGGTGGGTTGTCTAGACCTGCTTTTAAGCCATTTTGAGCGAAACCCAAATCGAGTCTTGGTTAAGTCTCTAAGAGGAAGTCTCAGGTCAGGTCCTGATAGCGGTAGGCGCCAGTGTAAGTCAAGACATTAGCGTTTGCTTTCCTTTATGAGACTTGTACTTTAAGTCCCGTACAAAGGCAAAATTATTGAATGGTAAGGCTGTGTGATGATGGAAGGCTTGTTTAGAATAAGATGGAACATTTTTTATCTCGAGGGAAATCGTTGTGCTGCACAAAGTAGGAAAGACTGCAGATATACAGAGTGAAAATATAAATGATCAATAACGTGCAAATCCAAAATACACAAGATGGCAAAATAATCTTTATTTCTTCTTTATCTCCCTCCAGTTCCTCGGCTGCAGACGCTGCTTTTGATGCAGTTATTGGCTGCATAGAGGACATCATCATGGGTAGGACTAAGTTAGTGGTGCTATTTACACGCTCTCTCTCTCTTGATGTACATAATTGTAAAAGATGAATTCAGCAACCTGACGGAAAGAAGCGGTTGTCATTGCCTTAGATTGTAAAACATATCTCACCAATCTTGGTGCTTGATAGAGCCACTGAAGTGGCATTATTTCCTGAAAATGAAGGCCTCAGTGGCTTTAGAGACATTATATAAAGTGCTTTAACCAATTCAGTCTCGTCTTTTTTATGTTCTGTGAGAAATATGTCCACAAATTGCTTTGAGTCAAAGATATGTAGACCTGTCGGCAAGGCAAGTTTATTTGTACAGCAAAACAAGGCAATTCATAGTGCTTTATCGGACATAAATAGCATTCAGAAATGAAACGCACAGCGAAAGACAAATTAAAGGGAATTACTGGATGGAAAATATATTATAGATGCCAACATTTACTACTACAATATACTTGTAGGAATGGTGAAAAATGTGTGGCAGAAAAGTGTACAGAGGTACAAAGTATTTCCACATTTCTGTTCTGAGGCCAGTACACAAAGCCAGCTGAAGACATACCGTAGAAATCCTCAGTATTTCACCAGTTAATGGTGAAGATATGTGATGTTCTACATGTCCATTACTTTTCTTTTAGAGGAGGAGTTCCAGCAGCTTCAGAAGAGCTTCTTGGACAAACACTACCTGGAGTTTGATGACTCTGATGAGAACAAGCTCAGCTACACACCCATCTTTAATGCATATGTGAGTTGCTGGGCATCTTTTTCTGGCCAAATGTAACTCCCACACCTGTCTTTAAAGAATATGAGATACAATTATCTAATTTAAGTAACTCTCTCTAATACACAGTTACAGGAATATGACTGTAACTGTGAGACAAAAATTATGACTTTTTACTGATAGTCTGTAATAGTATGGGATGTAGGCTGAGACCAAATTAATAACAGCACTGTTGTATAGGTTGACCTGCTGGAGAAACACCTGGAGCAGCAGCTGATGGAGAAGATCCCCGGCTTTACCATGAACACTTTCACAGAGCTGCTCATGTAAGAAGTGATATTACAACTCTCCTCAAAGGCTCATGTTGTCCTGGCTGTTTCCCTCTCACTACAACTCAGCCACATAGACTGTATATAAAAAGCTCAGCCACTGTATTTCAGTTGGAGACATATCACTGGTGACATTGAAAGCACAAACATTTGCTGCACCTGTTGCTTCCAAGATGCATTGTTTTACAGCGGCCCACTAGGTGGCACAAAAGTACACTGTATATGTGATGCACTTCACCAAGTGTCTCTCTTCCCTCTGCAGGCAACACAAAGAGGAGGTACCAGATGACATCTTTGACATGCTGCTGACGTTCACTGACTTCATGGCATTCAAGGAGATGTTTCTGGCATACAGAGCTGTGAGTTATCTGCGAGCTGGAGAGCATCTTTAACCCCTTTTTCACTGTGAATCCCAACAAGAGATTTTCAAAGTCATCACATTAGGATTTTCTGTTTCTGTTTCTCTTTATTACTCTAAGCATCAGCCTGCATTAAGCACATTTAATTCTTGACAGATTTATGTGGGCTAATTGCTGATAAGCATTTAGGACCCCTGCTTGTGATGCTTTGCTTTAATACCACCTGTATGAATCTGTGTGTTTCTAGGAGATAGAGGGCCGGGGCCTGGACCTGAGTCAAGGATTGGTGATCACATCTCTGGTCTCTACAGGGTCCAAACACACAACTAACACGCACTGAATCTCAGCGACACACACACAAAGTCCAAACACTTGAAATGCCTCCTCCTCTATATGTGTTTGTAAAATTTTGTCTATGGGCCTTCAGAAAGTTGTTAGCTTGTTTTTGTGAGTGTTGTATTCTGATGGTGGGCTGCTGAAAAATGCACATAAATATAAAGTCTGTGCACAAATAGCCCCGAACAGGAAATTCTTAATATATGCATTCCTCTGTGTTTTATATGGTGGGCGGGATGGCATGCGTGTGTTTAAGAGCCTCTTTGTAGTTAAAGAGTAATGATTGTAGGTTTTGGCTTCTTTCTGCTCCCCAACCACTGGACGTAATGACTATTTAAAATATTCAAATGTATTTAACTAGAGTTCACTAGGTGAAAGGCACAATCCTGATTGTACAACTATCCTCTTATTCTATTATATTTTTATTAAGATTTGGCATTTATTAGTTCCGACTGGTTGGAACGTAGGAACCCCACATTTTGGTGCTGGTACTAGACTTGTGTGTTTCAGGTCATCCTCCTGGTTCCTGTGTTCCCCTGGCAAGCAGGGGCAGAAACTCTTTGATGTGATTGAATGTTTGAATCTGCTCTCTTTGCCTGGTATGTTTTTTCATAAGAAACAGCTACAGCAGAACTGACATATGCTTTATGAAGTTTTAAAATATTTGGTCAGTTTGAAAACTGTGCCTGTGAAAGTGATTTTTAATGTTTATAGTGATTGTGTGTCTGCAGTTTAGAAATATGAAATACAGTATAGTTTTCAGTACAAGTTTAAAGTGTTTTCTACTTGTCTTAACATGACAGCTGCAATTGTAAAAGTATACATATGTCACTGGTGAAATACTTGTCACATTTGTTAGTAACAACATCTTTTCATATAAACAGGTCAAGCCTTAAGTGGAAGTCACCCAGTGCTTTATTTGTGCACGGTTGAGCCCCAGCACTCACCACAGGTTTTCACTAGTGTTCAAATTCTTGGTACAAAAAGACACAACATATTTTATAAAGGCACATAAAACAGGAGTTGAACATGGTGTCATATAAATCAAAGAAATTTGTCACACTTTTTCCACAGCTCTGTGAGTCCTTAGTAAAAGATGCAGAGACTCTGCATACTTCAGTAAATCTGTCATCAAAACTGTCAATTTTTCCATTAGGGTTGCTCAATATGGTTAAAACATCACATTGCAGTTATTTTGACAGATAATACGATTTGCAATATGATTCATGATTAGATCCTAAAATGAGCATGAAGTACACAAAACAGGCATCAAGCAGGTTCTGACATGCTACAGGCTTATCACTAAAATACTCAGCAGCCCAACCAACGCTCTAAACAACAAAAATACTCAACAAAGATGATGTTTCTTCATGTTTGTCCTTGATAGATGACACAGTATAGTGCTCCACACTGGGAGGAAGTCTTTGGTCAGGCTGTCAAGTTTGGAGCCAGAGGTTCTTACAACTGGCGTGTTCGATGTAGTCTTCCATCCTCTCAAACCCCTCATTCATACAGGGTCGGAAACATCATACACTTCATAGTGCCGATGTGATCTTTGCATCAGTGATGTACCAAGGACAACTTTGGAGCAGTTTAGAATTTTTCAAATTAATGTCATCAAAATTGTCATAAAACATTTATATATTTTTATTATTATTAGGATTTGTTAGAGGGGCAGAATAAAACAAATAACTGCACTGCAATTCAAATCACTTTTTTCTTGTGGGCATTTTTGGAAATTACTCACTTTCCTTATGAGAGTTACTTGTGTAGATCAGTAGCACTCATGTCTGTACATTAAGGATGACGTTAAGCCAGCAGATGTTTAGCGTAGCTTTTCATAAAGATTGGAAACAGGGAAACAGGGTTTGTCCAAAGTTTATAAAATCTACCTACCAGCGCCTCTAAAGCTTGCTAATTATCACGTCATAGCTTCTTTGTTTAATTAGTAGAAAAACCATAGTGTAAACACGTTGCAGTTTCACAGTGGTGTGCTGGCTTATTTCTTGGCTGGTCAAGACTCCCAGAAATCCCTTCTCCTGGCTTAGAAATAACCTCAGTCTGCCACATGGGAACATCTTTTTGTACTAACGTGTTAATTTGTGAGCTTTCGGGGGGATTTTTTATCTTCGGAAAGAGACAGATTAGCTGTTTCCCCTTGTGTCTTCATGCTAAGATAAGCAAATCAGCTGCTGCCAGTAGCTCTATTGTTTTTTAACAGACAGGAGAGGGGCATCGATCTGTCTATCTCATGGCAAGAAAGTGAGTTTTGGTAATTTCCTGAAATTTTGAACTATTGTTTTAAGTGAGGCATCTTATGTGTATTTTAATACAACCTGGTTGTTAGTAACTACATTAGGCTCTGAATATCATGATATAATTATTCATAATGCACGTATGAAGTCCACTAATTCCATGTAAACAACGCCCTTGGTATTACCAAGAATTTATTTATGGATTTACAATAGTAAAACAGTGTATTATTTTAGGAAGACCTGAATTTGAGGCCTTAGTGCAGTCCACCAGAGCCCCTTAAAAGTAATATTGTGTTGTAGAGACAAACATTTTAAGTGGTAAACCCAGTACTGATACAGCATCTATTAGCATAATGTGAAGGTAAAAGTCCAGTGTGTTTGACTGAAAAGTAACTTTAGACATGTTATTGGTAATACTGGGGTTAGGTTAAGGTCAGGGTTTGGGTTACCAGAGTCAGCTGTCATGTGACCCTGTGTTGAGAGTTGAGTATCAACACTGGACTATCCAAATAACTGCATTATCTTGAGGGAAAGAAAACATGAGGAGTCTTTTTCCCAGGATCAGCTTCACAGGTTTGAGGTCTAGGTTGGCACCGAGCTGGTGGCAGCGTTTCCTCCGTCTCCCTTCCAGTCCAAATAGGAGAAGAAAGCACTGGCACCATACGCCACAGTCACCAAGGCACCAAAGAACTGAACAGACAGACAGACAGACAGAGAGGCATCAACAGGAAGTCAAAAAAGAGACAATTCTACCTCTTCAGTGACTTCAGGAAGCAGAGCAAATCTTCAACAGCTGACATAAATAAAAGTTTAAATTGCCATCTTTAAATGCCTGGTACATGTGAAAGCTTTAACAAAGCCCTTATCTGACGTTATCCCTGGGAAATGCTAATTATTCCTAAGTGGTGTGCCTCAGAGGCAGTTGTTAAAGAGCTGATGGACAAGGGCCAGGGCTGTGACCTGTTTGTGTTTGTGTGTGTGTGTGTGTGTGTGTGAAATCATGCGCTAAACGGTACCGTAGCGATAAAGCTGCATGGACCTTAAGCTGTGAAAGAGACTAAAAAACATTTTTTCCTCTGACACCGGTGATATTCGGTGTGCATTTTTTGTCACATAAAGACACACATTACTTTTCCTTTTGCCGCTCTACATTCCTCATTCCTTCTCTCTGTGTCTTAAAACCTTTTTTGTTGTTCTTGAACATTAACCACTTTGAAAAAGAGGTCAATGTTCAACAACCTCTTTGGAGTGGCAGTTTCGGTCCAAAGTTAACTGGACTTAAAAACTTTTCCAAGCACATGATATGCTTCCCAGCCAAGTGAGCTATTAGGATGCCGCCACACCCTTCATGTTACTCTACCATTCTCACATCCTCAAGTTCCGGGTGTGTGTAGGCAACCTGCCACAACCTGATAAGTAAACACGCTATAAGAAGCGCACCTAGCCAAACAATGTCAGTGAGGGAAGGAGGGAGGGGAAAATGGCAG